>CM040129.1:85298050-85587632 GCA_022559845.1 Amorphophallus konjac | reverse complement strand
ATTCATATGTCAGTCCTAGGAGTCCTTGATAATGAGTCAAGCATACACGCATTTCACACAGTGGCATTTCACACATTTTCACACAAAAAGAACAAAAAAACTCACATATCACTAACAAACGTCATGTACATCTATCCATAAAAGGAAAAAGATAAGAGTACAAGTCACATCCCAGTCGGTCCCTCTCCAAGACCCCCGCTGTCGCCGGTACCCTCATGCCTCTTTGCCGGCGAAGCCATGGAGGTGCTCCCCTCCTCGCGGTATCATCGTCTCCGCTGATCCTCCTCATTCCTCCGCTGGCCGAAAAAACCCGTAAGGTAGTCCCGGTGTCCACTACGCGCGACGCTCTATGATGCATTGTGGGACGACTGTCCACTCACTAGCCGAAGTGCCCTCTCCAACGCTCGGACCTCAACTCTCAGCTCTCTCACCTCGGTCCGGTACCGCTCAATGTTTGCTGATCCAACTCAAAGTCGCTCCACCTCTACACGGAGATGGTCTGCCTCAGCCGCTTCTGCACGGAGATGGGCTATCTCAGCTACCTCTGCACGGAGACGGGCCACCTCAGTCGCTTCTCCTCGGAGATGATGTGCCTCCACTCGGGCTCTCTCCGCCTCGGCCAGCGCCGTGGTCAACTCCCTGGCTTGCATAAGCATTCATGGTTTAGTTAGTCATTTGCATATCATAAGCATTTAATAGAAAGGAGTTGGCTAGTTTTACTTACCCTCTCTGCGAGCGTGGCCTCGGCCTCCTCGGCCCGAGCAACCGCCCGAGTGAAGTCGGCGTCCCTCTTGGCCCGGTCTACTGCTGGCTGTGAGGATGATGATGGAGCATCTGGTCCCACCCGCTGCGCTCCCTCAGCTCTCTGTATTTTAGAAGTCATAGTCAGTCGCATTCAAATCAATTTCATAATTAAGTCTAAGGTTTAAAACTCACCAGTAGCTCCAGCGTGTGGTGGAACTCGTCGCTCTGCAGGACGGTGGAGTGGAGGAGACCCTGGAGCTCAGCTATGCGCCCTTGCGGGTCTAGCTGCATATAGAAAGTTCATGAGTCAGTGCATTTTGAATTAATTAAAAGAAGCATGGTTTAGAGAGTCTTACCGGTCGTCGAACACCACAGAACACCTGATTGCCGTACCTTCAGGCGTAGGCCCTCAGGTACGCCTCATCATTCGTCGCCTGGGCTTGGACCTCTCTGCCTCGGCGGGTCCAATCTCTGATCTGGTCCACTGCTCTTGTCACCCAATCGATGTCGCTGCTCATGCCCCTAGAGGATCGCCCGATTCGCTCATCGTCTCTGGCCAGGAACTCTACCTCGGGCTGGTGAACCCCGCGCATCCAAATGATCAATCGAAAGTGCAGAGGCTCAATGATGTTGAGGTAGTGCAGCCAGATCTCTTGACCTCCATACACCTAGGCCGCGTCTACCCAAGGCTGCCCGTCATGGCCCTCATCGTGGTACGGTGGTCCAGCGCACATGAAAAGTCAACAGTCAATATCAGCATTCATAAGCATTTAAGGATCATTTAAGAGCATTTAATTGCATTTAGAAGGGTTTAAGTTAGAAACTCACCGATGCATATGGGAAGGTGTCCATGTCATCCTGAATCTCCCGCACTAGGCGCCACAGCGATCCTGTGTCCCCGCATTGTCATCCACCGCCTCGCGATGGGGTACTCGGTCTTAATGTACCTCCTTGCCCCGCCCTAGGCCCGATAGGTACAGGTAGCTCCAAACCTGCATGAGTTAGATGTCAGCATATCATAATCATGAGCATATTCATAATCATGAGGAGTAGAGGTGTGAACCCGCCTAGCATGGTCTGCCGGTCGGTCATGCTGAGGGAGTTAAACAAAAGTGCCAACACCGCAGTCCCCCATGCGTATCCGCCAGCCCCGTCCAGATCCTGTAGTAGAGGGAGGAGCCTGACGCTCACTCCGTCTGCCCTCGTTGCAAAAAGGAGCTTCCCGAATAACAATATCAGGAAGCAACGGAGGGTGATGTCCCCCTTTGGCCCCGATCCTTCGGACACTCTCTCTCGTGCCTGATCAGTCAATCTCCCTAAGTGCTCCTCTGGCAGCTCGCCGACGCTGATCCTGCTCCTCTCAATCCAAGACTCTCCTGGAGAGTCGCCCGTGCCAGCATCGAAGAGTGTCGATCCGGCCTCATCAGCTCCAATCCCAAAAGCTCCTGTGCCTGCTCCCGGTAGTCCGCGTATGTCCATCCAGTCACTGGCGCTCCATGAAGTCTCAAACCCGTGATCTGAGAGACATCTTCTAAAGTGGGGATCATATGTCCCCATGGAAACAAGAATGCCCTGCTAATCGGGTCCCATCGCTCATGGAGTGCGTACAGCCGTGCTGTGTCGATCCTCATCACTTCTATGCTAAGAAGTTCCCCGAACCCCATTGCTGCTAATCTCTCCCTCTGGTAATCCTGTAGTGCTGAATAGACTGCCCGGACTTGCAGCCACGAAATGCGGGTCTTCCTCTTCCCCTGCATTCATTTAAATAAGTTAGGGTCAGTCATTCATAAATTCATGCATCAAACATTGCATTACATTTTAAAATAAAAACTCAGAAATCTCTTTGTTTTCCTAGCGGTCGTCCTTAGACTGTTTCTTACCCCTTAGCGGTCGTCCCTAGACCCCCAGTTTCCCTAGCGGTCACTGGAAAGACCGCTAGGAACCCAGAGAACGGGCAATGTTTGCCTCGTTTCCCCAGGCTCTGAAATGGCCTCAAAGGGCCTACAAATTGACCGAATGGGTCCCCAGACCCATTTCTTCACCCATTCGCACACATGCATGGACTTTTGAGGTTCAAAAATTGAATTTTGGGGCTCACGGCCTACCTCTGATGATCGCCCGGCCGCCACCGCCGCCGGAGCCTCCTCCGTTGTGGGAGCCTCCCCTCTCCATCTTCACCATCATCAGGTCCTTCGTCAGCCATGGGGGCTTCTGCACCCTCCGTTTGGGCCGACGGCCCTTCGTCTCTCTCCGATGGGCTCGCCGCCGCCGAAGGGGAATCTTCTTCCTCCAAATGCCATTGGAGACGGCGTACGGCCTGCCGTTTCACCATCTCTGGATGAATGGGGGGTGGAGGTTACGGTGGTTGCCGGTGAAGGTCTCGCTGGAGGGTGTGGTGGTTAGTTTGAGTGAATGAGCGAAATGGGAGAGCGAACGAGCATCTTCTGTTTTTGAAATCTCTCAGTGATTAGCGGTCTATCGCTAAACCGCTACCTAATCCTTCACGATCATTCCCTAGACCGTCTCTTATCTGAGCCATTTTCATCGAGGAATGTGAATCGCCTTGGCTAGCGGTCCATTTATAGACCGTTATTCGGATGCTCACGGTCCTTTCCTAGACCATTTTTTTGCTAATATTTTGAGAAGATTTGAAATAGTTTACTCTTGGCATGGTTCATATTTTGTTTATGCTTAATGCTTATCTTATATACAATTGTTTATGGTTAACCCTGTCATTGTCAAAATCACAAACGTCATCGCATGTCATATCACATCTCACCAAGTAGGTAAGTCAGGTAAGTATCTCGATCCCTAGCCCCTTAGTGCATTACTATATGCTATCTAAGATATATTATCTCGAGAACCGGCTGGTCATTCATGTGTTCCAGGATCTGATGTTCCCCTCTAACAAAAATGATGATGATCTAGGTGCACATGTTTAATCGTTGGATAGGCCGTTAGGTTGGAAGAATTGGGGCACGATTGTTCTATCTTGCATGCTGTGGTTGCAGATAGTGTCCTGACCTTGATTTGTATGGTCTAGCAATACTATTCTCGAGTATCTTCCTATTTTATCCTTTCTTTGCATTCGTTTTGATGATTTCTTTATTTTATCCCAGCATGCATCATGTGCATCATTGAGCATTCATGTGCCCTCAGCTGTCTAAAGTGTCTCAGTAATGGTGGATAACTATTGTTGACACCCATTTTATGACCAATAAGTTGGGTCATCTCCTTATTCATCTTATATGATGCTCTGAGTTGTTCACCCTTATGGGGATATCTTGGTCAATTTGAGGTCTATTTCATGGGTCATGTCTCCTTGGTTGGGTCTGGTTCCTTACCTCTTTCCGTTAGACGAAGCTTAGCAAGGTTTCATTTCATTTGCACTCTATTATCTCTAACGGTCCTAGGATGGCGCGTTACAATCCTCTAAGGCATCTACCTTAGTCCGTTACATTATGCCAGAATCCTTAAGCTTAAGGTTTTTTCAAAGCTTATCTCATATCCTATCCGTTGCGTGTGACGATTTATCGAGCGGCCGTTACATTGATTGTGACGCGCCTATCCTTGACCGTTACATTCATCTAGAGTCCTGTGATCGAAAACTTCGCCCGTTGGTCTTATCTTTTGATGGATAAGGTTGTGTGATGGTCTCTTCCTGGGGCGTTACATCCCTGTGGTGGTCTATCGTGCAGTAGTTACGTTAAACAGAGAGTTCTAGCAGAACTGCTCTTTCTATGCTACTCCGTGGCCGAATTAAGAGTTTGATTCCTTGATTTCTCTTCCAAATCTGATCCTCAGAACCTTCTGTTTATTTTTATGGACTCTTGGGAGTATTATCTTCAAGAGTTTGCTAAGAAACGTCCTACTTTCAAGCTGGATTATCCTCTACTCGACCAGAGAGTTGGAGGGTCTATAAATAGAACCCTTGACTTCATGGCTTGAGAAGAGACATCTGGAGTTCACGTCGAAGTGCTGCCACATTCTGGAGCTAGAACCAACCAAGGAGAGCTGCTTCTCACGTCCATCTGCTTCCAAAGTCCAGGGAGTATTGATTCCAAGGGTTTAGTTCAGTCAAAGTTTTCTTCTCTAGCATCTTTTCCCTCCTCCAAGCATCATAGCATTGTCCCTCTTCTTCGACCACGTTCTTGCATCTTCTGCATCCATTAAAACATCCTTCCCATATTTTAAAACGCCCCAGAGGGGATAAAAAAACCAACCTCCCCGGTATTTCCCTTTCCTTTTGCATGTTCTTAAGTTTCTTTGATTTATTGATACTACTTTGTCCAAGGGCTAATTTGGGGTTGTTTTTCTTGTGATCTACACTCTTTTGCAGGTTTACAGAGCTCCTAGCATACGGCCCAAGCTTCCTGGCTGGCTGGAAAGCTTGGAGATCAAAGATTCCCAGTTCTTATTCTGCAGAAGCTCTAACGGTCTACCATAGATGCGTTATATTCACGTAGCGGCTTATCGTGAGGCCGTCACAGTTCTATGATGCATCAGTCTTCAGCCATTACATCTGACGGAGCTGCAGTTTTCCTGGTTGCTTTCTCTCTCCCGTGGGTGGGTGCATCATCCTCCTATTCTACGGCATTTACCAGGTCTTTGGCTTGTTTTTACCTTTGTGGCGAACACATCTTTCTTTAGTTTGGGCATTAGCTTTCTCCTTCCTCATGTCTCTTCCTTATTTGCTTGTTCCACCTATACGGTGTGGTTTTCTTTATTCCTTATTCCACGCCCCGGCGTGTGTTTTTATTTGTTTGCTTAGCTTAGTTCTGATTGAGATAGCATGCCCATGCTAGAGCTCGTGCTGATTGCCTAGGTTCATGTTGCACATGTGCATAGGTTGAGTGATTTCATTATTTGACTCATATTCTCATCATAGTTGGCATCATAGCCCATCTTGTAAAAGACGGGATAGATTATAACCAACAGAATTTTTTGGCGATCACGGTGGGACATCTAGTGCCAATCGTGCTTTGAATCTCTATTTAAAACCTACTGCCCTTTGTGTGCCCTAAGTTGCTCTGGTTTTCCCTGGATTTTCCCTTTATTTCTCTACTGTTTCTAGTTCTCTGGCTACTCTGACGGTCTCCTCTTCACGTGTTACGTTATATCTAATGGTCCAGTCTTGGACCGTCACATTATTCTGGCGCGGGTATTCTAGACCGTCACATACTCCAGATAGGTACGCATCCCGAGTTGTAGTTTATTTTCACAGTTTTTACTGTGATTTTCATGCTTGGGTGCTATTTGGTCTCCTCCTTGGTTGGTTCACATATT
The DNA here is from genome assembly GCA_022559845.1 of Amorphophallus konjac. Classification (NCBI taxonomy): domain Eukaryota; kingdom Viridiplantae; phylum Streptophyta; class Magnoliopsida; order Alismatales; family Araceae; genus Amorphophallus; species Amorphophallus konjac. The sequence goes on along the minus strand of CM040129.1, from coordinate 85,581,602 downwards.
CATATCATTGTGTGCATATTTGATTGTTAGATTTCACGCTAGAATTTGCATGCACTCCGGTGCACATAGGTTCATGCATATTTTCATACATTAGATTAGATTGCATTTTCCTACCTTGGTGTGTGGACCTCTCATCTGCATATTCCTTGGAGCCGACTAGGAAATCACATCAGGGACCTCCATAAGTCCCCGCGAGCCGTGGATTCCCACACGGACGCCGGGCCGGTTGTATCACTTCCCCCACACCGTGTCTAGGATTGCATAAGTGAAGGACTGATTACATTTAGAGTCAACCAAGCCACATATCTTTCCACTATTAGGAACCTATTTTGGAGAGCACATTTTCATCAAGTCGCTAAGGTTCTAAAGGAGAAAACCATAAAAATCTTATTGCATCATCTAAATAACTTGGTTGACCTTGAGTGTTGTTATCTCTTTTCCACTTACATTTTTGTTAAAAGCATCTAAGTTTAGTCACTCATTGTGTGTTTGTTGTGTGTTGTTTGCATTGTTCTAAGGTCTTTCATTGCATGTGGAGTTGCTTCCCATCTCTAGAAGCTTCATCACCTAGGGGCAATCCCTTTTCCAAGTTCTATTCCATTCCACTCTTTGAATCCACCATGGCTTCTTTTGATCTTCCCCGTTCCCAATGATAGTTAGGTGCGATAGATAAACACAGATCCAGAGGGGGGGTGAATGGATCTTTTACAGAGTTTTGACCAATTTAAAATCCGTATGAAATTATAAGCACAAGATCAATGGACAATTGCTCAAACATAAAAGATGCAAACCCAATTAAACTCTAGGACATGAATAATCAATCAGATCACGGTCCTAGCATGCATCTAGCGGAAGCAAGCAATCAAACAAACGACTGCACAAGGGATTTTTTAGGTGGTTCGGTCCACAGACCTACGTCCACCCCTCACTCCCAACCGGAGTGAGGCTTCCACTAGCAATCATCTAGAAAGTAGACTCAGTCTGCAAACAAGTTGCTGCCACACAGCTTGACCAGGGGAACAGCCTCCCCTCTTCCTCCAGACCGGAGGGAACCCACTAGTGACACACAGTCACTAGCAACTGGAGACCCAAGTCTCCCTTCCTCTGAAAGCCAGAGGGAACCACAAGTGACTCCCAGCCACTTGCGACCAGAGACTAGGTCTCTCTTCCTCCAGACCAGGAGGGAACACATTGGTAGCAACCACTACCTGCAACCGGAGTCAAGGACTCCCTTCCTCTTAAACCAGAGGGAACTCACAAGCGACACTCAGTCACTTGCAGACCGGAGACACAGTCTCCCTTCTCTTGAGTCCACAGGAGGAACCCGATCTCCAATCAGAGAATCGGAAGAACAATGTTCAGCCTCAAAAGAAAGACAATAAAAGAAAATACAGCAACTAAAAGTTGAAAATATAAAATCAAAATGTGGCTCTCGCAGGAACTGGCTGTCCTGGATTTGATCCACGGTTCAGCAGAAATTGATCTTCAGTTGAAGCTTCTTTTACTCTAGCTCTCTCTTCTTCTCACTCTTCTTTTTCTTCTCTTTCGCAGGCTCTCTCGATCTCTCTTCTGCTCTCTGGCTCACTCTTCTTCTTTCTTCTTCTTCTGCTCACTGCCTCTCTGCCTCTCTACAGCTCTTTCCTTCTATCTCGATCACTCTCTTTCTCTATCTGCTTCTCCTTTTTTTTACTTGATCAGTCTTCTCCAGATGGAGGAGGCTTCGTATTTATAGCAGTAGCAATTAGGGCGTTGTCCTCGGATCACGTGCCAGGTGCCAACCTCGGATCACGTGCCACTTATCAGCTTCTCGAAGGATGTACCTGTCAAGCAGTCATAAGAAGATATCAGATGGATGTACAGACTTGGTTCAGGCTGATAACAAAGTGTGTACAGGCATGATGCAGCTTGAGTGTATAGACTTGAAGGGTGATAACGAGTGTATAGAGTTGAAGCCTTGGAAACGAGTGTATAGACTTCGTCTTGAAGGAGATGCACATGTGCACTGAAGTGTGTACAGACTAGGCGTGCAGGCTGCTGGACGCAATGTATAGACTTTGCGTGCAGTCTGCCAGATAATGTATAGACATGCGGTGCAGGCTGTGAGGGAATGCGTAGACTCTGCGTGAAGGCAATGCATGTACAAGTGATGCAATGTTTAGACTTCATGTATGCAGGACTGTGGCGTGTACACACTTTGTAAATGCAAAGCTATGGCATGTATAGACTTCGTGCATGCAATGCTATGGCGTGTACATACTTCGTGTATGGAAGACTGAAGCGTGTACAGACTTAGTGAATGTGACGCTGAAGCATGTACAGACTTCACGTATGCAGACTATGAGCATTACAGATGGTTGTACAGACATGCCAATATGAGACACTATACAGACTTTGTTGTATAGACTTGATGCATTGTATGGACTTGGTGTGTGCAGGGCAGGCAGTCAATGTATAGACTTCATGATGCAAGCGACAATGTATAGACTTAACGATGCAAGCGATGTGTAGACTTTGATGCCCAAAGGCAATGTATAGACTTGCACAATTCAGCTGCCAATGTATAGACTTTGATTCCCAAAGGCAATGTATAGACTTGCACAGTTCAGCTGAATGAGACGGTCGGTTGTACAGACTTGGGCTGTACAGACTTGCAGTGTGCAATGCATGCGATGTATAGACTTTGCCTTAGAGACGCTGCATGAGACGGTGGATGTACAGACTTGGGCTGTACAAACTTGGAAAGCTTGAAGGCCAATGTACAGACTTGGAAAGCCTGAAGTCCAATGTACAGACTTGGAAGATGTGAGCGAGACAAGGTATGGACTTGGCCAATGTAGCGATGTATAGACTTTAAGAGAAACCCCAATGTTCAGACTTGCTGAACTGAACGTAGGAAAAGATAAGGAGTGTATAGACTTGCTCAGTCCAGAACGTAGGTGAAGATGGGAAGGAATGTATAGACTTGGTGAATGGCTTGCTAGCTACAGGACAATGTATAGACTTGGAAGGTTCAGCGGTGGATGTACAGACCTCAGCTAAGCAAGCTACAGGGCCGATGTATAGACTTGGCCAATGTGCAGACTTGAAGCAAGGAGGCGATGTGTAGACTTGGCCAATGCTGTGAACAATGTATCGACTTTGAGTGACCTTATGCAAAGGCAATGTATAGACTTGATGCACATGAATGAAGACCACTGTGTAGACTTATGGCATGCAATGTCTAGACTTGATATGAAGGAATGCACAATGTCTAGACTTGATGAACAATGCAACAGGCAATGCTGACTGATGTATAGACTCTGAATGAGTGACATGCGATAGATAATGTGCAGACTTGTTTTGAACCATGCACAATGTATAGACTTGCAATACCATGAAGGCAAGCTGTAGAGATTTGAGGTAATGCATGCATATGACAATGTATATACTTGCGAATCTTGGGGGTCGACCCATCTGAAAGGGGGGGTCGACCCACTTCTGTCTAGACTATGCTGTCTGATGTATAGACTTGATGGAGAGAACGATGTACATACTTGCTCTTGCGAAGGCTGTACAGACATTGAATCAAGTAGTGTATAGACTTGATAAATGACAGAATGCAATGCTGTATGAACTGAATGTCTGCTAATGCAAGATAGCACATTCATATGCCCAAAGCAGAAATATAATTCAAACACAGATTCATGATATGCAAAGCCACAGATTCATGATATGCAAAGCTGTAGAACTGACATGATATATGTCCATAGCAAGACAGTCAATCAGATGTTCATGATATGCTATCATCAAAATCATAGAGTTGAAAACCATGTCACAGATGATCAGATAACTCATAGTGTTTGCTATCATCAAAATCACAGGGGCACAACAATCTCCCCCTTTTTGATGATAGCAACACTATGAGTCACACTGACTCATGTCAAACTATTCTCCCCCTTTGACTTCATCAAAAAGAAAAATAGTTTGAGATGAGAGATACAAGCATACATGATATGAATAAAGAAAAATACTCCCCCTTTGACTCAGTCATTTAGACATGAAAGACACAGAGGCAGTTAAACAATGAAGCTCAAATCAAGACAATGTTTCAGATGCATGCTCTCGTATACCAGCCAGATAAAATCATGCACAAATCAAGTCTATGATGCAGATGTTAATCTCCCCCTTAAAGCCAGAATAGAGTTGAGGTAAGACAAGAGGTGAAACATCTATCAGCAAAAGCACATAGGCACTCAAGGATTATCACAATCTGTAAGCACAATGAATGAATTGAGGAAGACAGATTTTCATTAGCACACCAAATTCATAAATCTTTGTAAACGAATTTCAGATTCTTCAATTATAATAGATTATGAATGAGTTTAAACTTACCATCATGATTTAAGAGTGATGTATTCAAAGTTTGTCAAGAAAATTCAATACTCATATCTGAAACATCTTTTAATAGAAATGAACCAACAACTCATCTGATATTCATGTTTAACCTCCTCCCATCTTACTCATTTAAATTCAATGACTCCTGATGCGGGACGGGACTGAAAAGGGCTAGGACCTACGAATGCAACAAAGTGCGGCCAGCACTCGCACGCCAAAGGCAAGCCGGGCGGCTGACCTCCGTAGCATTCCTCCGGGTGGAGGCGTCTCTCAACAAGAAACTCAAGCCCAATGACCGTCCCTATGAGGGAAGCGTGGGGATCTCAACGGCTAAGGAACCGCCGTACATCTAAGGGAATCTAGTCCGAGCTCGGCGCTCGACTAGGGCCACGGAATGGGTGCTCTCAACTCACAGTCACGCGGTGACTAAAAGACTAGCTAGGAACCTAAACACTCACGCGGCATACAAGAAAGCATACTAGTAAAGCATAATGCCGACAGAGAGGAGCGTCGCACGTACCTCCACGCCTAGGCGTGGGGAAGAAACCCCGACCGAGATCAACAGCCCCGATACACAAGATGAATATTAATACAATTCCAACCAAAATGCCCACTCCTCGCAGGGAGATAACAGGCTACACACGTTGGATTCGGGGCTGCCGAAGCACGGGCTGACGGGCAGCACTTGGTGAAGGGATGGCCGCGAGGAGGATCCGAGTGGCGGTCAGCAGGTTCGCAGCAGTGTACGACTCGGCGGCGGAAGCTCCCACGGCCTGGTCCGGTGTCCGATTGAGGCGCCGTCAGTGAGGGTGCGTAGCTAGGTCATGGGAGGAAGCCTCGGCCAAAGGGGGCTCGCAGATTCTGTCCGGGAAGCCGGGGGCGAACCTGTAAGTCGTGACAGGGATTCTGCTCGCAGAACAGCGCACTCGAGCAGAAAAAATGATAACTCATTGCTCCGGTAGGCGAATGAGGCGCCGCTTGAGGTTGGACGTCGGGGACGCAAAGCAGAAAGTCCCGACCGAAGGGATCGATCAGATGTGACCGGGGTTGGCCGGGAGAACCTCTGCAAGTCGTTGCTGATCCTGGGGTCGGACTGCACAGGTTGATCTGCACGGTCCCACGAGAATTGACGCCACGCTCAGCACCGCCATCGAAACGAGGCGAGGTCAGCGGCGTTGGAAAGAGGACGAAGAGAGTTACGATCCCTGAAGAGACCAGATCCAAACTCGGAGTTGGCTGACCTGCAGAAAATTCGCAAGGAGGCAGACCAGTTCTGGACTGCAGGGTTAGAGATCTATGCGCAGCCTTGCGAAGAAAATCACCACCGGCGATGTAGACCTCGGATCAAGACGAAACCAAAGTCCACGCGTCGCCGACTCGTAGAAGTATCTCTAGAAAAAGGGAGAGGCTCAGATTCGACCAGAACCGGATGGGGGTGCCGCTGCAACTCGGGGTAGAAATCTGGCGAGCAGATCCGTGCACCTGTGAAGGAGATAAGGGGAGAGGGAACCTCGGCGTCGCACCGAGGGATGGGGAGTCACACCCCGGGGTTGATCCCGTCGCAGGATCAAAGAGGGAGAGAGAAGGGGGGTGCATCCACCATAGAGTTCTTGCTCAAAAATATTCTTCATTATTTTCCTCAAAGAAAATTACAAGACTTATATATGGGGAGGGGAGATGCTATGGTTGAAACCCTAGCCAAGAGGGAGGGGAGAGGGGTGCGCACATGGCTTGGGAAGGGGGGGATGCGCAAGCTTCCTAGAATCTAGGAGGAGATTGGGGAAGGGGGGCGGCCAAAGGAGGGAGGGGTTGTCGAATGGGGAAGGACTTGTGCGAGCCTCTCCTAGAATCAAGGAGGAGGGGCACACAAGGCTCCTTGATTCAAGGGAGGGGGGGCGGCTGCCACCTTCCAAGAGGAGGGAAAGAAGGGGGGGGGGCGCCCAAAACCCTAACCCTAGGGAGGGGGCACAAATCCCAAGGTGGGCCAAGCATAGGGTTGGGCAGCCAGCCCAAATGGGCCAAGGCTTGAACCAAGAAAGTGGCCCAGTAGCCTATCTCCTACCTAATAAGTATAAAATGACCCGACTAAAGCCTAATTGGCTCCAATTGGCCTACAAAGGTCCACAAATAATAAAAAGTGTCCACGTAGGGACTAATCCAAGGCCCAACATGGCCTAAAGCATCAAGATAACTCTGCTAGTCCACCAAGTCATCACCGAGCCAAAGGGATGCCGGCGTGATCCGTGTACTCCATCGTGAGCTGCGACGCGTGTCCTCACCAATTCTCCCCGGGTGGGAAGAACTCGACCCTATCGAGTAAGGGTCCTGGTCACTCCAATAGCGTTCCAGCAAGTCTGGGTTGATCCTCTCTAGCTCTCCACGTGTGATCCAGGTGTCGTCTGTCGCAGGGCGCCCTCTCCAACGCACTAGGAAGCATTGGTAGGCTCCGCTCCTGGTAGTGGTCACCTGCTCATCCAGTATGCAATCTATATGCTCACGTTTCTGTAATGGGGCTGGAGGAGGTGGACGCTCAGAAGGTGTAACACTCTCAAGAGGAGGGGAGGGCTCAAAAGGCTCACTGGGAATCACCGCGGAGTCCCGATATGCCACTAAATATGAGACATTGAATGTCGAACAGATCCCATAGCCTTCTGGCAGCTCAATCTCATACGCATTCGACCCAATTCGCTTCAAGACTCGGAAGGGTCCAGCACCGCGGGCCTGGAGTTTCTTCACGGCCCCCGAAGGAAACCGTTCAGGTCTGACCCTGATCATGACGTACTCTCCCTTACGGAACTCACGGGTGTGTCGATGCGCGTCAGCTAACTCCTTATAACGTGCGTTGCTGGCCTCAAGGTGGTGATGATGCAGACTCCGAATAAGATAGGTAGACTCATACCTACGTGAATGCAGGGGTGGTCCTGGACATCCAAATATGGATCTAATATGCTTATGACGTTTACCTGACTTGACAACATGGGGAGGACCTGGACAACCAAAGTATGACCTATCATGCACATGTGTCCTACTAAATAGGGTAGACTCAGCAGGACGAACAACTCCAAACTCACTCATGACATTACCCCTATATGATGAGGGACATGGTGAAACATGAGAGAGAGACATGTGTGCCTGGCCTCCTAAACTCTGGCGTCTGGGTCTATGCGAGGTGAGATGTTGACTAGCAGGTCTGGATGGGGTGTAATAATGGACCTCCTCGATAAGGTGGGGAAAAGAATACGAGTCGAGAGGCTCACTAGGGAGGGGATCCAATGGGTCAAAGAAATGATGACCCCTCTCGATAGGTCCCTTCACTATACTTGCCCATGTCCGACATTCGCCCAGGTGCAGATGATCACCTTCAGGCGCTCTAATATATGGGGCAAGGGGCTCATGAGGGAGGCAAGGAAAGCTAGGTTCCTCCCTTGGGACCGTGATACCATAAGTGGGGACAAAATCAACCTCCACGGGTATGGGAAAGAATAAAAGGACCTCGGAGGTGATATGTCCTATGGTGTAGACCGAGGTAATAGACCCCATAGCAGGGAGTGTAAGGCTATGACTATAGGGTTGGTCAGACCCTAAGGTCAACATATATGTCAACTCCCATTGACAATCTAAACTCCTAAGGAAGTCCTTTACATTTTCAAGAAAGCAGAAGGACCGAAAAGTGGTGTGAAAGGAGTCAAGGGGTACAATTGGGAGAGCTGGCTCCATGGATGGGTAGCAAGGGATCGGAGCATCTAGAATTAGGCCCTTCCTTAACCAGCTAGCTAAAGGCCCTTCAATGACAAGTTCACCCTGGGGAGGCAAGAATGTCTCCAGATGAGGGTCGAAGGGAGTTTCTCCCTCAGGTGTGGTAAAGGGGTCCTCTATGATGTGGGTGGCACCTTGGCTCTCCATCGAGTGTCTCGGGACGAGAGTGTCGGTCCCAACCCCCATAGGTTTAGGCATGACTGGGTGCTCCATGGGATCACTCCCTAACTCCTCAACCTCAGTTAGGTACTCCTTGGCCAACTCCTGTTCAGCCTCGTAAGTCACCGGAACAAGCCCAGGTGGGGCATCCTCCGAATGTGTGTCCTTCAAAATAGGGGAACGTGAAGGACACCGATCAGAGAACCGGGCATTTCCACTACAGGGGGCCACAGGGGCGGGCTCCGGGGGTGGTGGCAGGCATGAGCCCGGAGGCGGAGCGGACTGTGGGCTAGGGGAAATTAGCGACTCAATATAAGCATGCCTCTTATCCAACCGATCTGAAAAGTTTTGCAAGAGTTCGGCAAAGGTGGGACTTGGGGTGGGGGCTCCATGGTGAATTTGCCCAAAATCATGAGGCCTAGTCGTGGACCTAAACTCATGCACAAGTGGAGCCTCTCGCCTCCGACTTAGATTTTCATGGTTGGAGGTAAAAGGGTGGGCTAGGTAGGTCCTCCTAAGCTCATGTTTCATGTCATACCAGGACTCAATGGGCCTTTGCCACCTAATGTCTCTCAAACTCTCAATGTGTCTCCACTTATCCTTGGCTTTATGCAGAAGCCTCTCCTTGGCAAAAGAGACTTGCATGGCTTCGGACATGGGATAACAATCAAAATATCTATCCATGGCGGCTTCCCAAGTTTGGTATACACTCGGGTTATGGGAGCCGTCAAATGTAGGGGCTTCGGGCCTAAGGAACGAGAGGGGGTGGTTCCCAAGCTCATGGGTGCTATGCCACCATTCATATGATCGAGGCGATTGGGAACCCATGGGAAACTCGGAGGGGAATCTATGGAATGGACACGCAGGACAACTAAGGCACGGGACTAGACACAACTCAAAATGGTGATGGGAAAGGGGAAGAATGCGGACTCAAATGCACCTAAAACAAATCTAATGACTCAAATGCAACCTATACATCCTAAGGACTCAAATGACCTAAGACCCCAATTTGTTAGAACAAACTGGTTTCCTAAGCTCTGATACCAATTTGATGCAGGACGGGACTGAAAAGGGCTAGGACCTACGAATGCAACAAAGTGCGGCCAGCACTCGCACGCCAAAGGCAAGCCGGGCGGTTGACCTCCGTAGCGTTCCTCCGGGTGGAGGCGTCTCTCAACAAGAAACTCAAGCCCAACGACCGTCCCTATGAGGGAAGCGTGGGGATCTCAGCGGCTAAGGAACCGCCGTACGTCTAAGGGAATCTAGTCCGAGCTCGGCGCTCGACTAGGGCCACGGAATGGGTGCTCTCAACTCACAGTCACGCGGTGACTAAAAGACTAGCTAGGAACCTAAACACTCACGCGGCATACAAGAAAGCATACTAGTAAAGCATAATGCCGACAGAGAGGAGCGTCGCACGTACCTCCACCCCTAGGCGTGGGGAAGAAACCCCGGCCGAGATCAACAACCCCGATACACAAGATGAATATTAGTACAATTCCAACCAAAATGCCCACTCCTCACAGGGAGATAATAGGCTACACACGTCGGATTCGGGGCTGCCGAAGCACGGGCTGACGGGCAGCACTCGGTGAAGGGATGGCCACGAGGAGGATCCGAGTGGCGGTCAGCAGGTTCGCAGCAGTGCGTGACTCGGCGGCGGAAGCTCCCACGGCCTGGTCCGGTGTCCGATTGAGGCGCCGTCAGTGAAGGTGCGTAGCTAGGTCACGGGAGGAAGCCTCGGCCAAAGGGGGCTCGTAGATTCTGTCTGGGAAGCCGGGGGTGAACCTGCAAGTCGTGACAGGGATTCTGCTTGTAGAACAGCGCACTCGAGCGGGAAAAATGATAACTCATTGCTCCGGTAGGCGAACGAGGCGCCGCTTGAGGGAGGACATCGGGGATGCAAAGAAGCAAGTCCCGAATGAAGGGCTCGATCAGATGTGACCGGGGTTGGCCGGGAGAACCTCTGCAAGTTGTTGCTGATCCTGGGATCGGACTGCACAGGTTGATCTGCGCGGTCCCACGAGAATTGACGCCACGCTCAGCACCGCCATCGAAACGAGGCGAGGTCGGCGACGTTGGAAAGAGGACGAAGAGAGGTACGATCCCTGAAGAGACCAGATCCAAACTCGGAGTTGGTCGACCTGCAGAAAATTTGCAAGGGGGCGGACCAGTTCTGGACTGCAAGGTTGGAGATCTGTGCGCAGCCTTGCGAAGAAAATCACCACCGGCGATGTAGACCTCGGATCGAGACGAAAATAAAGTCCACGCGTCGCCGACTCGTAGAAGTATCTCCAGAAAAAGGGAGAGGCTCAGATTCGACCAGAACCGGATGGGGGCGCCGCTGCAACTCGGGATAGAAATCTGGCGAGCAGATCCGTGCACCTGTGAAGGAAGTAAGGGGAGAGGGAACCTCGGCGTCGCACCGAGGGATGGGGAGTCACACCCCGGGGTTGATCCCGTCGCAGGATCAAAGAGGGAGAGAGAAGGGGGGTGCAGCCACCATAGAGTTCTTGCTCAAAAATATTCTTCATTATTTTCCTCAAAGAAAATTACAAGACTTATATATGGGGAGGGGAGATGCTATGGTTGAAACCCTAGCCAAGAGGGAGGGGAGAGGGGTGCGCACATGGCTTGGGAAGGGGGGGATGCGCAAGCTTCCTAGAATCTAGGAGGAGATTGGGGAAGGGGGGCGGCCAAAGGAGGGAGGGGTTGTCGAATGGGGAAGGGCTTGTGCGACCCTCTCCTAGAATCAAGGAGGAGGGGCGTACAAGGCTCCTTGATTCAAGGGAGGGGGGGCGGCTGCCACCTTCCAAGAGGAGGGAAAGAAGGGGGGGGCGCCCAAAACCCTAACGCTAGGGAGGGGGCACAAATCCCAAGGTGGGCCAAGCATAGGGTTGGGTAGTCAGCCCAAATGGGCCAACGCTTGAACCAAGAAAGTGGACCAGTAGCCCTATCTCCTACCTAATAAGCATAAAATGACCCGACTAAAGCCTAATTGTCTCCAATTGGCCTACAAAGGTCCACAAATAATAAAAGTGTCCACGCAGGGACTAATCCAAGGCCCAACATAGCCTAAAGCATGAAGATAACTCCGCTAGTCCGCCAAGTGATCGCCGAGCCAAAGGGATGCCGGCGTGATCCGTGTACTCCATCGTGAGCTGCGGCGCGTGTCCTCACCAACTCCTATGGAAGTTACACAAGATAATATTGAGATTAAACAGAGATAAATGAGACTGAACTTGTCTTTAGTTTTTCAGATTTTTCTATTGAACATCATTCATTTTTCCTGAGCAAGTTTGGTTCAGTCAACACCTTTTTACATGAGGCACAACACGTCTTAGGTGAAGTGACCCAGTTACTCAGTGTGACAACCATATTGCCTCTTAAGGAGAACAGAGTTAGCAATGGATTATCTTTTTACATGAGGAGACACATTGATCAGAGGCCAGAATCCCCAGTTACTCAACACATCCATGCCATTGCTCTGCCAGATTTTCAAACATTTTTATAAGAGAGTTAACTATGGCACTTCATGACATGGGCTTACCCCATTTCTTTGACAGAGAACCCAGTTTCTCTGTGACCAAAGTCATTACTCTTGCATTAAATTTTTAAGTGTTTTCAGATTTTTCAAACAATGCTCAGTACACTGAAATGTTTAAGAACAAAACCTCCTATATGTATCTTAACCAAAGAAAGCCATGTCTTTTAGAATTTCAGATTTCAGATGGTTTTGCATGAAGTTCATGAGACAATTTGTTAAGATCTATTAAGCATGATGATTCAGATATTTTCAAGTCTTTTACATCAAAACCTATTAAATACATTAGTCTTAGATCAATTTGATTCATCAAAACATTCTTAAGCCAGTATAATAGAAGTTTCTTCTTTTCAGAATATGTCTGATTTATGTCTAGGGTGCACTAACTAAAATCTTTCCTCATTCAGATGAATCAATGACATTGTCAGGAAATCAGTGGAGTCAACAAAGCATTTTTATTGAGAGATTAGCAAAGAGCAATCATGATGAGACAAGGAGTGAATCATTAGAACAGTGCAGTTTTGAAATCAATAGCTGAGTCTGGAGTTCAGACAGAACATCGACATAAGTGTAGACAGCAGAGAATTCAAGTGAACCACACATTTGCCAAGAATGGATCAGATAGCTAGACAGTGAGAGTTCAAGAGATGAAGAGATGGAACAGGAAAGCTCCCCCTGACTAGATGCTACATATATACAACAAAGCATGAGCAGCGGTATGGTTTATTAAGAATGATTGAGCTCCCCCTGACTAAGTGCATCACATGATTTCAAATTTGACATTCAAATATAATCCATGCACTTCAGACATAAGTGAGCTACCATGAACATGATTGGGCAATTCCATTTCAGAAAACTCCTACTAAGCATAGTTCAAATTAACAAGATGCTTAACCATCTCAAACAGTCAATTTTCAGATGATGGAATTTAAACAGATTGTTCAGAACTGACCTGAAGAGTAGAATCATGGGGTTTTCCTTTTTGAGTGCCTTGGTTTATTAACCCCTCTTTGTTCTTCAGCCTCCAAGGCACACCTACAAAGTTTTTGATCATTTTGATCCTGCAGGGACCCAAGCAGCTTTGGGTCCTGCGTTAGGCCTGACAGGTGTTCTAAACAATTTCTTAGCAACATGGTCATCATGATCCATCAAACAACAATTTTCCATAGAGTGACCATACTTTCCACAATATATACATGATGTGACTGGTTTCTGGTTCTTATGATGCATAGTAACAGTAGTATGAGGTTTATGAACATGATCATAATATTTTCTGTTGTATGCATGAACAGCTTGTTTCTTATTCCTAACCAGCCAACATTCAACAGATCTATGGCCTGGCTTCCCACAGTTATAGCATGAGAATCTTGCAAATGGTTTTGCAGGGAATTTGACAACATAGGGGTTAACAGAGTTCTTCTGAATATGCCAACAGTTCTTGACTATATGGCCATTATTCCCACAGTGAGAGCAAGCAAAAGAATTTCTTCTATGAGAGCCATTTTTACCCGAAGTGGATCTAAACCAGCACTCAGCAGCCTTGTGCCCAGGCTTATTGCAGTTCGAGCACACAATGTGCTGACTAGACTTGTGTTTAGCTCCATAAGGACCATGAATATTCATGGAAGACCTGGCATGCAGTTTATTGTCTTCTTTTATGATAAAGTATGCATTCATGAGATGACCATACTTACCACAATAATAACATGAAGCATCAGGCTTCCTAGTAGCATGGTTTCTATCAGAAAGATTTCTAGAAGGTAATGTTCCACTAGCATGCTCATCTTTTAGCATTAATCTGCAATCTTCCATTATGTGACCTGCCTTCCGACAATAATAACATGAACTCTTTTTAGTATGAGTGTTTGAGAGGTCATGTGAATTGTGTGCAGCAGTCTTTGTACCAACTGGAGTAGTTTTGTCCTTTTTCTGTAGGTTTTCATCCTTTTTTAATTTTTGAGTTTGTCCTACAGTTTTGGGACTGACAGTGGGTTTTTGTGCAGTAAATTGAAAAACAGAAGAACCAGCAGTTGTGTTTTGATCAGAAGCTTTTACAAACACAGTTGAAGTTTTATTGCTATTGATCCTTTTGTTGGTTGAACTATAACCCAGCCCCTCTCTCTGAAAGCTAACATTATTTCCAAGAAGCTTATTCAGATTGTCCTTTCCTTTGACAAATTTTGATAGAACATTTTTCAAATCTTGAATCTCAGAGTTTAAGACACCAACATTAGCTTCATATTTGGACAGATCTGTTTCATAGAAAATGACTTGTTGATGCAAGGCATCATTCAGACTTTTGAGTTTTTCTACTTCCTGTTTTAACTTTGTTTCACTGTCAGCTTCAGATAGAGACTTGTTAAGATCATCAATTTCTTGTTGAAGGCATGTGATAGTGAACTCATAGTTAGCTATCTTCTCTTCAGAGCAATTGACATTTCCACTCAACATTAAGTTGATGGTTTTTAGACTCTCAATTTCTTGTTCAGCATTCACCAACCTATCAGAATTATCTATACTCACACACTTGCCTTTTTCCATTGTCAATAACCTATCTGTCAGCTGGGTGTTTAGATGTTTCAGTTTGTTGATTTTCTCTTTCAACTTATTGTTTTGTTCTGTGAGTTCATCATCAAGCACCCAATCATCTGATGAAAACTGACATTCATAAAACATTTCTTTTTATTTTTCAGATTGAAGTTTGTTGAAATTTTTCTGAAGATCTAAGTTTATTACTCTCTCAGCCTCCAATTTCTCAGAAATCAAACTATTTACTTTTTGAAGATTATTTGATTTGTGTTCAGATTCTTTGAGCTGGTTTTTGAGTATTTCATTTTCAGATTTCATGTTTTCCAATTCAGAGTTGACAAGCTCTAAGTTTCTCACCAGTTCTTCATTTTGAACAACATCATTGTTATGAGCCTGATCATCATCAATTAAACTATGCCTCTCCTTTAGTTCAGCAATTTCGCAAACAAGCTCTTGATTCTCCTTTTTGTGTAAATCAATTTGTTTCATAAGAGTTTGTTTTTTAGATTTCAAATGATCTAAATCTGAACTAATAGAATCAAAATCTGTTAACTGTCTTCTAAATATGTCATTTACAATTTTTAGAATTTCAGGGCTTTCACCTCAAGATTTAGCATCCTCATGTTTCTTTAGCTTCTTTATCAGTTTTTTATTCTTCTTCTTTAGTCTTTCATAGGATTCTAACAGATTGGCATAGGCATCTTCCCAGTCGTCTAAAGTGTAACTAGAGAAAGGATTGGTTACCTCTTCAGTATCTTCGGATTCATCTTAATCACTGCCATGGTTGCTCTTGTCAGCCATCAGGCAGCTGTCCTCATTTCTCCTCTGAGCTAGCTTCAGCTTATCCAGAATGTCCTTAGCGGACCTGCAATCATAAAAATAAGAATGTAGAGCCTTGTCAGTAGCTTCTTTCATTAATTTCAAAACATTCTGATTCTCTCCATTTCTTGATCTGTGACTGTTAGTCCATTTGGACTCTTTCTTTGGCAGTCTGTGAGGACCATGTGAGATTAACTTCCACAGATCCGGATACATCAAATTCACATAGTTATGCAGACTGCTAACCCATGAGTTAAAATTAGAGCCATTGAAAACCGGTGGAGAACCCATTGATTAAATCGGCAAGCAGATTAATGCAGCAGAGAGTAAATTCAGAAATGCACCAAAGACAACAGGATCCTCTGCAGATCGTTGGATCTGATCAGACAGAGAACGGCTCTGATACCAATTGATAGTTAGGTGCGATAGATAAACACAGATCCAGAGGGGGGGTGAATGGATCTTTTACAGAGTTTTGACCAATTTAAAATCCGTATAAAATGATAAGTACAAGATCAGTGGATAATTGCTCAAACATAAAAGATGCAAACCCAATTAAACTCTAAGACATGAATAATCAATTAGATCACGGTCCTAGCATGCATCTAGCGGAAGCAAGCAATCAAACAAACCACTGCACAAGGGATTTTTTAGGTGGTTCGGTCCACAGACCTACGTCCACCCCTCACTCCCATCCGGAGTGAGGCTTCCACTAGCAATCAGCTAGAAAGCAGACTCAGTCTGCAAACAAGTTGCTGCCACACAAATTGACCAGGGGAACATCCTCCCCTCTTTCTCCAGACCGGAGGGAGCCCACTAGTGACACACAGTCACTAGCAACCGGAGACCCAAGTCTCCCTTCCTCTGAAAGCCAGAGGGAACCACAAGTGACTCCTAGCCACTTGCGACCAGAGACTAGGTCTCTCTTCCTCCAGACCAGTAGGGAACACATAGGTAGCAACCACTACCTGCAACCGGAGTCAAGGACTCCCATCCTCTGAAACCAGAGGGAACTCACAAGTGACACTTAGTCACTTGCAGACCGGAGACACAGTCTCCCTTCTCCTGAGTCCACAGGAGGAACCCGATCTCCAACCAGAGAATAGGAAGAACAATGTTCAGCTTGAAAAGAAAGACAATAAAAGAAAATACAACAACTAAAAGCTGGAAATATAAAATCAAAATGTGGCTTTCGCTGGAGTTGGATGGCCTGGATTTGATCCACGGTCCAGCAGAAACTGATCTTCAGTTGAAGCCTGTTTTACTGTAGCTCTCTCTTCTTCTCACTCTTCTTTTTATTCTCTTTCGCAGGCTCTCTCGATCTCTCTTCTGCTCTCTGGCTCACTCTTCTTCTGTCTTCTTTCTTCTTCTTCTGCTTACTGCCTCTCTGCAGCTCTTTCCTTCTATCTCGATCACTCTCTTTCTCTATCTGCTTCTCCTTTTTTTTTACTTGATCAGTCTTCTCCAGATGGAGGAGGCTTCGTATTTATAGCAGCAGTAATTAGAGCGTTGTCCTCGGATCACGTGCCAGGTGCCAACCTCGGATCACGTGCCACTTATCAGCTTCTCGAAGGATGTACCTGTCAAGCAATCATAAGAAGATATCAGATGGATGTACAGACTTGGTTCAGGATGATAACAAAGTGTGTACAGGCATGATGCAGCTTGAGTGTATAGACTTGAAGGGTGATAACGAGTGTATAGAGTTGAAGCCTTGGAAACGAGTGTATAGACTTCGTCTTGAAGGAGATGCACATGTGCACTGAAGTGTGTACAGACTAGGCGTGCAGGCTGCTGGACGTAATGTATAGACTTTGCGTGCAATCTGCTAGATAATGTATAGACATGCTGTGCAGGCTGTGGGGGAATGCGTAGACTCTGCGTGAAGGCAATGCATGTACAAGTGATGCAATGTTTAGACTTCATGTATGCAGGACTATGGCGTGTACACACTTTGTAAATGCAAAGCTATGGCATGTATAGACTTCGTGCATGCAATGCTATGGCATGTACAGACTTCGTGTATGCAAGACTGAAGCATGTACAGACTTAGTGAATGTGACGCTGAAGCATGTACAGACTTCACGTATGCAGACTATGAGCATTACAGATGGTTGTACAGACATGCCAATATGAGACATTGTACAGACTTTGTTGTATAGACTTGATGCATTGTATGGACTTGGTGTGTGCAGGGCAGGCAGTCAATGTATAGACTTCATGATGCAAGCGACAATGTATAGACTTAACAATGCAAGCGATGTGTAGACTTTGATGCCCAAAGGCAATGTATAGACTTGCACAGTTCAGCTGCCAATGTATATACTTTGATGCCCAAAGGCAATGTATAGACTTGCACAGTTCAGCTGAATGAGACGGTTGGTTGTACAGACTTGGGCTGTACAGACTTGCAGTTTGCAATGCATGCAATGTATAGACTTTGCCTTAGAGACGCTGCATGAGACAGTGGATGTACAGACTTGGGCTGTACAGACTTGGAAAGTTTGAAGGCCAATGTACAGACTTGGAAAGCCTGAAGTCCAATGTACATACTTGGAAGATGTGAGTGAGACAATGTATGGACTTGGCCAATGCAGCGATGTATAGACTTTAAGAGAAAGCCCAATGTTCAGACTTGCTGAACAGAACGTAGGAAAAGATAAGGAGTGTATAGACTTGCTCAGTTCAGAATGTAGGTAAAGATGGGAAGGAATGTATAGACTTGGTGAATGGCTTGCTAGCTACAGGACAATGTATAGACTTGGAAGGTTCAGCGGTGGATGTATAGACTTGGGCTAAGCAAGCTACAGGGCCGATGTATAGACTTGGCCAATGTGCAGACTTGAAGCAAGGAGGCGATGTGTAGAGTTGGCCAATGCTATGAACAATGTATCGACTTTGAGTGACCTTATGCAAAGGCAATGTACAGACTTGATGCACATGAATGAAGACCACTGTGTAGACTTATGGCATGCAATGTCTAGACTTGATATGAAGGAATGCACAATGTCTAGACTTGATGAACAATGCAACATGCAATGCTGACTGATGTATAGACTCTGAATGAGTGACATGCGACAGACAATGTGCATACTTGTTTTGAACCATGCACAATGTATAGACTTGCAATACCATGAAGGTAGGCTGTAAAGACTTGAGGTAATGCATGCATGTGACAATGTATATACTTGCGAATCTGGGGGGTCGACCCATCTGAAAGAGGGGGTCGACCCACTTCTGTCTAGACTATGCTGTCTGATGTATAGACTTGATGGAGAGAACGATGTACAGACTTACTATTGTGAAGGCTGTACAGACATTGAATCAAGCAGTGTATAGACTTGATAAATGACAGAATGTAATGCTATATGAACTGAATGTCTGCTAATGCAAGATAGCACATTCATATGCCCAAAGCAGAAATATAATTCAGACACAGATTCATGATATGCAAAGCCACAGATTCATGATATGCAAAGCTGTAGAACTGACATGATATATGCCCATAGCAAGACAGTCAATCAGATGTTCATGATATGCTATCATCAAAATCATAGAGTTGAAAAACATGTCACAGATGATCAGATAACTCATAGTGTTTGCTATCATCAAAATCACAGGGGCACAACAATCTCCCCCTTTTTGATGATGGCAACACTATGAGTTACACTGACTCATGTCAAACTATTCTCCCCCTTTGACTTCATCAAAAAGAAAAATAGTTTGAGATGAGAGATACAAGCATACATGATATGAATAAAGAAAAATACTCCCCCTTTGACTCAGTCATTTAGACATGAAAGACACAGAGGCAGTTAAACAATGAAGCTCAAATCAAGACAATGTTTCAGATGCATGCTCTCCTATACCAGCCAGATAAAATCATGCACAAATCAAGTCTATGATGCAGATGTTAATCTCCCCCTTAAAGCCAGAATAGAGTTGAGGTAAGACAAGAGGTGAAACATCTATCAGCAAAAGCACATAGGCACTCAAGGATTACCACAATCTGTAAGCACAATAAATGAATTGAGAAAGACAGATTTTCATTAGCACACCAAATTCATAAATCTTTGTAAACGAATTTTAGATTCTTCAATTATAATAGATTACGAATGAGTTTAAACTTACGATCATGATTTAAGAGTGATGTATTCAAAGTTTGTCAAGAAAATTCAATACTCATATCTGAAACACCTTTTAATAGAAATGAACCAACAACTCATCTGATATTCATGTTTAACCTCCTTCCATCTTACTCATTTAAATTCAATGACTCCTATGGAAGTTACACAAGATAATATTGAGATTAAACAGAGATAAATGTGACTGAACATGTCTTTAGTTTTTCAGATTTTTCTATTGAACATCATTCATTTTTCCTGAGCAAGTTTGGTTCCGTCAACACCTTTTTACATGAGGCACAACACGTCTTAGGTGAAGTGACCCAGTTACTCAGTGTGACAACCATATTGCCTCTTAAGGAGAACAGAGTTAGCAATGGAGTATCTTTTTACATGAGGAGACACCTTGATCAGAGGCCAGAATCCCCAGTTACTCAACACATCCATGCCATTGCTCTGCCAGATTTTCAAACATTTTTATAAGAGAGTTAACTATGGCACTTCATGACATGGGCTTACCCCATTTCTTTGACAGAGAACCTAGTTTCTCTATGACCAAAGTCATTGCTCTTGCATTAAATTTTTAAGTGTTTTCAGATTTTTCAAACAATGCTCAGTACACTGAAATGTTTAAGAACAAAACCTCATATATGTATCTTAACCAAAGAAAGCCATGTCTTTTAGAATTTTAGATTTCAGAAGGTTTTGCATGAAGTTCATGAGACAATTTGTTAAGATCTATTAAGCATGATGATTCAGATATTTTCAAGTCTTTTACATCAAAACCTATTAAATACATTAGTCTTAGATCAATTTGATTCATCAAAACATTCTTAAGCCAGTATAATAGAAGTTTCTTCTTTTCAGAATATGTCTGATTTATGTCTTGGGTGCACTGACTAAAATCTTTCCTCATTCAGATGAATCAATGACATTGTCAGGAAATCAGTGGAGTCAACAAAGCATTTTTATTGAGAGATTAGCAAAGAGCAATCATGACGAGACAAGGAGTGAATCATTAGAACAGTGCAGTTTTGAAATCAATAGCTGAGTCTGGAGTTCAGACAGAACAGCTACATAAGTGTAGACAGCAGAGAATTCAAGTGAACCACACATTTGCCATGAATGGATCAGATAGCTAGACAGTGAGAGTTCAAGAGATGAAGAGATGGAATAGGAAAGCTCCCCCTGACTAGATGCTACATATATACAACAAAGCATGAGCAGCAGTATGGTTAATTAAGAATGATTGAGCTCCCCCTGACTAAGTGCATGATGTGCAGTGAAAGTACATCACATGATTTCAAATTTGACATTCAAATATAATCCATGCACTTCAGACATAAGTGAGCTACCATGAACATGATTGAGCAATTCCATTTCATAAAATTCCAACTAAGCATAGATCAAATTAACAAGATGCTTAACCATCTCAAACAGTCAATTTTCAGATGATGGAATTTAAACAGATTGTTCAGAACTGACCTGAAGAGTAGAATCCTGGGGTTTTCCTTTTTGAGTACCTTGGTTTATGAACCCCTCTTTGTTCTTCAGCCTCCAAGGCACACCTACAAAGTTTTTGATCATCTTGATCCTACAGGGACCCAAGCAGCTTTGGGTCCTGCGTTAGCCCTGACAGGTGTTCTAAACAATTTCTTAGCAACATGGTCATCATGATCCATCAAATAACAATTTTTCATAGAGTGACTATACTTTCCACAATATCTACATGATGTGACTGGTTTCTGGTTCTTATGATGCATAGTAACAGCAGTATGAGGTTTATAAACATGATCATAAGATTTTCTGTTGTATGCAAGAACAGTTTGTTTCTTATTCCTAACCAGGCAACATTCAGCAGATCTATGGCCTGGCTTCCCACAGTTATAGCATGAGAATCTTACAAATGGTTTTACAGGGAATTTGACAACATAGGGGTTCACAGAGTTCTTCTGAACATGCCAACAGTTCTTGACTGTATGGCCATTCTTCCCACAGTGAGAGCAAGCAAAAGAATTTCTTTTATGAGAGCCATTTTTACCCGAAGTGGATCCAAACCAGCACTCAGCAGCCTTGTGCCCAGGCTTATTGCAGTTAGAGCACACAATGTGCTGACTAGACTTGTGTTTAGCTCCATAAGGACCATGAATATTCATGGAAGACCTGGCATGCAGTTTATTGTCTTCTTTCATGATAAAGCATGCATTCATGAGATGACCATACTTACCACAATAATAACATGAAGCATCAGGCTTCCTAGTAGCATGGTTTCTATCAGAAAGATTTCTAGAATGTAATGTTCCACTAGCATGCTCATCTTTTAGCATTAATCTGCAATCTTCCATTATGTGACCTGCCTTCCCACAATAATAACATGAACTCTTTTTAGTATGAGTGTTTGAGAGGTCATGTGAATTGTGTGCAGCAGTCTTTGTACCAACTGGAGTAGTTTTATCCTTTTTCTGTAGGTTTTCATCCTTTTTTAATTTTTGAGTTTGTCCTACAATTTTGGGACTGACAGTGGGTTTTTGTGCAGTAAATTGAAAAACAGAAGAACCAGCAGTTGTGTTTTGATCAGAAGCTTTTACAAACATAGTTGAAGTTTTATTACAGCCCCTCTCTCTGAAAGCTAACATTATTTCCAAGAAGCTTATTCAGATTGTCCTTTCCTTTGACAAATTTTGATAGAGAATTTTTCAAATCTTGAATCTCAGAGTTTAAGACACCAACATTAGCTTCATATTTGGACAGATCTGTTTCATAGGAAATGACTTGTTGATGCAAGGCATCACTCAGACTTTTGATTTTTTCTACTTCCTATTTTAACTTTGTTTCACTGTCAGCTTCAGATAGAGACTTGTTAAGATCATCAATTTCTTGTTGAAGGGATGTGATAGTGAGCTCATAGTTAGCTATCTTCTCTTCACAGCAATTGACATTTCCACTCAACATTAAGTTGATGGTTTTTAGACTCTCAATTTCTTGTTCAGCATTCACCAACCTATCAGAATTATCTATGCTCACACACTTGCCTTTTTCCATTGTCAATAACCTATCTGTCAGCTGGGTGTTTAGATGTTTTAGTTTGTTGATTTCCTCTTTCAACTTATTGTTTTGTTCTGTGAGTTCATCATCAAGCACCCAATCATCTGATGAAAACTAACATTCATAAAACATTTCTTTTTGTTTTTCAGATTGAAGTTTGTTGAAATTTTTCTGAAGATCTAAGTTTATTACTCTCTCAGCCTCCAGTTTCTCAGAAATCAAACTATTTACTTTTTCAAGATTATTTGATTTGTGTTCAGATTCTTTGAGCTGGTTTTTGAGTATTTCATTTTCAGATTTCATGTTTTCCAATTCAGAGTTGACAAGCTCTAAGTTTCTCACTAGTTCTCCATTTTGAACAACATCATTGTTATGAGCCTGATCATCATCAATTAAACTATGCCTCTCCTTTAGTTCAGCAATTTCGCAAACAAGCTCTTGATTCTCCTGTTTGTGTAAATCAATTTGTTTCATAAGAGTTTATTTTTCAGATTTCAAATGATCTAAATCTGAACTAATAGAATCAAAATCTGTTAACTGTCTTCTAAATATGTCATTTTCAATTTTCAGAATTTCAGAGCTTTCACCTCGAGATTTAGCATCCTCATGTTTCTTTAGCTTCTTTATCATTTTTTTATTCTTCTTCTTTAGTCTTTCATAGGATTCTAACAGATTGGCATAGGCATCTTCCCAGTCGTCTGAAGTGTAACTAGAGAAAGGATTGGTTACCTCTTCAGCATCTTCGGATTCATCTTGATCACTGCCATGGTTGCTCTTGTCAGCCATCAGGCAGCTGTCCTCATTTCTCCCCTGAGCTAGCTTCAGCTTATCCAGAATGTCCTTAGCGGACCTGCAGTCATAAAAATAAGAATGTAGAGCCTTGTCAGTAGCTTCTTTCATTAATTTCAAAACTTTCTGATTCTCTCCATTTCTTGATCTGTGACTGTTAGTCAATTTGGACTCTTTCTTTGGCAGTCTGTGAGGAACATGTGAGAATAACTTCCACAGATCCAGATCCATCAAATTCACATAGTTATGTAGACTGCTAACCCATGAGTTGAAATTAGAACCATTGAAAACCAGTGGATAACCCATTGATTAAATCGGCAAGCAGATTAATGCAGCAGAGAGTAAATTCAGAAATACACCAAAGACAACAGGATCCTCTGCAGATCGTTGGATCTGATCAGACAGAGAACGGCTCTGATACCAATTGATAGCTAGGTGCGATAGATAAACACAGATCCAGAGGGGGGGTGAATGGATCTTTTAAAGAGTTTTGACCAATTTAAAATCCGTATGAAATGATAAGCACAAGATCAGTGGATAATTGCTCAAACATAAAAGATGCAAACCCAATTAAACTCTAGGACATGAATAATCAATTAGATCACGGTCCTAGCATGCATCTAGCGGAAGCAAGCAATCAAACAAACCACTGCACAAGGGATTTTTTAGGTGGTTCGGTCCACAGACCTACGTCCACCCCTCACTCCCATCCGGAGTGAGGCTTCCACTAGCAATCAACTAGAAAGCAGACTCAGTCTGCAAACAAGTTGCTGCCACACAAATTGACCAGGGGAACATCCTCCCCTCTTCCTCCAGACCGGAGGGAACCCACTAGTGACACATGGTCACTAGCAACCGGAGACCCAAGTCTCCCTTCCTCTGAAAGCCAGAGGGAACCACAAATGACTCCCAGCCACTTGCGACCAGAGACTAGGTCTCTCTTCCTCCAGACCGGGAGGGAACACACAGGTAGCAACCACTACCTGCAACCGGAGTCAAGGACTCCCATCCTCTGAAACCAGAGGGAACTCACAAGCGACACTCAGTCACTTGCAGACCGGAGACACAGTCTCCCTTCTCCTGAGTCCACAGGAGGAACCCGATCTCCAACCAGAGAATCAGAAGAACAATGTTCAGCTTGAAAAGAAAGACAATAAAAGAAAATACAGTGACTAAAAGCTGGAAATATAAAATCAAAATGTGGCTCTCGCAGGAGCTGGCTGGCCTGGATTTGATCCACGGTCCAGCAGAAACTGATCTTCAATTGAAGCTTCTTTTACTCTAGCTCTCTCTTCTTCTCACTCTTCTTTTTCTTCTCTTTCGTAGGCTCTCTCGATCTCTCTTCTGCTCTCTGGCTCACTCTTCTTCTTTCTTCTTTCTTCTTCTTCTGCTCACCACCTCTCTTTATCTCTGCAGCACTTTCCTTCTATCTCGATCACTCTCTTTCTCTATCTGCTTCTCCTTTTTTTTACTTGATCAGTCTTCTCCAGATGGAGGAGGCTTCGTATTTATAGCAGTAGCAATTAGGGCGTTGTCCTCGGATCACGTGCCAAGTGCCAACCTCGGATCACGTGCCACTTATCAGCTTCTCGAAGGATGTACCTGTCAAGCAGTCATAAGAAGATATCAGATGGATGTACAGACTTGGTTCAGGCTGATAACAAAGTGTGTAAAGGCATGATGCAGCTTGAGTGTATAGACTTGAAGGGTGATACCGAGTGTATAGAGTTGAAGCCTTGGAAACGAGTGTATAGACTTCATCTTGAAGGAGATGCACATGTGCATTGAAGTGTGTACAGACTAGGCGAGCAGGCTGCTGGACGCAATGTATAGACTTTGCGTGTAGTCTGCCAGACAATGTGTAGACATGCTGTACAGGCTGTGGGGGAATGCGTAGACTCTGCGTGAAGGTAATGCATGTATAAGTGATGCAATGTTTAGACTTCATGTATGCAGGACTGTGGCGTGTACACACTTTGTAAATGCAAAGCTATGGCATGTATAGACTTTGTGCATGCAATGCTATGGCGTGTACATACTTCGTGTATGGAAGACTGAAGCGTGTACAGACTTAGTGAATGTGACGCTGAAGCATGTACAGACTTCACGTATGCAGACTATGAGCATTACAGATGGTTGTACAGACATGCCAATATGAGACACTGTACAGACTTTGTTGTATAGACTTGATGCATTGTATGGACTTGGTGTGTGCAGGGCAGGCAGTCAATGTATAGACTTCATGATGCAAGCGACAATGTATAGACTTAACGATGCAAGCGATGTGTAGACTTTGATGCCCAAAGGCAATGTATAGACTTGCACAGTTCAGCTGCCAATGTATAGACTTTGATTCCCAAAGGCAATGTATAGACTTGCACAGTTCAGCTGAATGAGACGGTCGGTTGTACAGACTTGGGCTGTACAGACTTGTAGTGTGCAATGCATGCGATGTATAGACTTTGCCTTAGAGACGCTGCATGAGACGGTGGATGTACAGACTTGGGCTGTACAGACTTGGAAAGCTTGAAGGCCAATGTACAGACTTGGAAAGCCTGAAGTCCAATGTACAGACTTGGAAGATGTGAGTGAGACAATGTATGGACTTGGCCACTGCAGCGATGTGTAGACTTTAAGAGAAAGCCCAATGTTCAGACTTGCTGAACTGAACGTAGGAAAAGATAAGGAGTGTATAGACTTGCTCAGTTCAGAACGTAGGTAAAGATGGGAAGGAATGTATAGACTTGGTGAATGGCTTGCTAACTACAGGACAATGTATAGACTTGGAAGGTTCAGCGGTGGATGTACAGACTTCAGCTAAGCAAGCTACAGGGCCGATGTATAGACTTGGGCTAAGTAAGCTACAGGGCCGATGTATAGACTTGGCCAATGTGCAGACTTGAAGCAAGGAGGCGATGTGTAGAGTTGGCCAATGCTGTGAACAATGTATCGACTTTGAGTGACCTTATGCAAAGGCAATGTATAGACTTGATGCACATGAATGAAGACCACTGTGTAGACTTATGGCATGCAATGTCTAGACTTGATATGAAGGAATGCACAATGTCTAGACTTGATGAACAATGCAACATGCAATGCTGACTGATGTATAGACTCTGAATGAGTGACATGCGACAGACAATGTGCAGACTTATTTTGAACCATGCACAATGTATAGACTTGCAATACCATGATGGCAGGCTGTAGAGACTTGAGGTAATGCATGCAGGTGACAATGTATATACTTGCGAATCTGGGGGGTCGACCCATCTGAAAGGGGGGGTTGACCCACTTCTGTCTAGACTATGTTGTCTGATGTATAGACTTGATGGAGAGAACGATGTACAGACTTGCTCTTGCGAAGGCTGTACAGACATTGAATCAAGTAGTGTATAGACTTGATAAATGACAGAATGCAATGCTGTATGAACTGAATGTCTGCTAATGCAAGATAGCACATTCATATGCCCAAAGCAGAAATATAATTCAGAAACATATTCATGATATGCAAAGCCACAGATTCATGATATGCAAAGCTGTAGAACTGACATGATATATGCCCATAGCAAGACAGTCAATCAGATGTTCATGATATGCTATCATCAAAATCATAGAGTTGAAAAACATGTCACAGATGATCAGATAACTCATAGTGTTTGCTATCATCAAAATCATAGGGGCACAAAAATCTCCCCCTTTTTGATGATGGAACACTATGAGTTACACTGACTCATGTCAAACTATTCTCCCCCTTTGACTTCATAAAAAAGAAAAATAGTTTGAGATGAGAGATACAAGCATACATGATATGAATAAAGAAAAATACTCCCCCTTTGACTCAGTCATTTAGACATGAAAGACACAGAGGCAGTTAAACAATGAAGCTCAAATCAAGACAATGTTTCAGATGCATGCTCTCCTATACCAGCCAGATAAAATCATGCACAAATCAAGTCTATGATGCAGATGTTAATCTCCCCCTTAAAGCTAGAATAGAGTTGAGATAAGACAAGAGGTGAAACATCTATCAGCAAAAGCACATGGGCACTCAAGAATTACCACAATCTGTAAGCACAATAAATGAATTGAGGAAGACAGATTTTCATTAGCACACCAAATTCATAAATCTTTGTAAACGAATTTCAGATTCTTCAATTATAATAGATTATGAATGCGTTTAAACTTACGATCATGATTTAAGAGTGATGTATTCAAAGTTTGTCAAGAAAATTCAATACTCATATCTGAAACACCTTTTAATAGAAATGAACCAACAACTCATCTGATATTCATGTTTAACCTCCTTCCATCTTACTCATTTAAATTCAATGACTCCTATGGAAGTTACACAAGATAATATTGAGATTAAACAGAGATAAATGTGACTGAACTTGTCTTTAGTTTTTCAGATTTTTCTATTGAACATCATTCATTTTTCCTGAGCAAGTTTGGTTCAGTCAACACCTTTTTACATGAGGCACAACACGTCTTAGGTGAAGTGACCCAGTTACTCAGTGTGACAACCATATTGCCTCTTAAGGAGAACATAGTTAGCAATGGATTATCTTTTTACATGAGGAGACACCTTGATCAGAGGCCAGAATCCCCAGTTACTCAACACATCCATGCCATTGCTCTGCCAGATTTTCAAACATTTTTATAAGAGAGTTAACTATGGCACTTCATGACATGGGCTTACCCCATTTCTTTGACAGAGAACCCAGTTTCTCTGTGACCAAAGTCATTGCTCTTGCATTAAATTTTTAAGTGTTTTCAAATTTTTCATACAATGCTCAGTACACTGAAATGTTTAAGAACAAAACCTCCTATATGTATCTTAACCAAAGAAAGCCATGTCTTTTAGAATTTCAGATTTCAGAAGGTTTTTCATGAAGTTCATGAGACAATTTGTTAAGATCTATTAAGCATGATGATTCAGATATTTTCAAGTCTTTTACATCAAAACCTATTAAATACATTAGTCGTAGATCAATTTGATTCATCAAAACATTCTTAAGCCAGTATAATAGAAGTTTCTTCTTTTCAGAATATGTCTGATTTATGTCTTGGGTGCACTAACTAAAATCTTTCCTCATTCAGATGAATCAATGACATTGTCAGGAAATCAGTGGAGTCAACAAAGCCTTTTTATTGAGAGATTAGCAAAGAGCAATCATGATGAGACAAGGAGTGAATCATTAGAACAGTGTAGTTTTGAAATCAATAGCTGAGTCTGGAGTTCAGACAGAACAGCTACATAATTGTAGACAGCAGAGAATTCAAGTGAACCACACATTTGCCAAGAATGGATCAGATAGCTAGACAGTGAGAGTTCAAGAGATGAAGAGATGGAACAGGAAAGCTCCCCCTGACTAGATGCTACATATATACAACAAAGCATGAGCAGCGGTATGGTTAATTAAGAATGATTGAGCTCACCCTGACTAAGTGCATGATGTGTAGTGAAAGTACATCACATGATTTCAAATTTGACATTCAAATATAATCCATGCACTTCAGACATAAGTGAGCTACCGTGAACATGATTGAGCAATTCCATTTCATAAAATTCCAACTAAGTATAGATCAAATTAACAAGATGCTTAACCATCTCAAACAGTCAATTTTCAGATGATGGAATTTAAACAGATTGTTCAGAACTGACCTGAAGAGTAGAATCCTGGGGTTTTCCTTTTTGAGTACCTTGGTTTATGAACCCCTCTTTGTTCTTCAGCCTCCAAGGCACACCTACAAAGTTTTTGATCATTTTGATCCTGCAGGGACCCAAGCAGCTTTGGGTCCTGCGTTAGCCCTGACAGGTGTTCTAAACAATTTCTTAGCAACATGGTCATCATGATCCATCAAATAATAAATTTACATAGAGTGACCATACTTTCCACAATATCTACATGATGTGACTGGTTTCTGGTTCTTATGATGCATAGTAACAACAGTATGAGGTTTATAAACATGATCATAATATTTTCTGTTGTATGCATGAACAGTTTGTTTCTTATTCCTAACCAGCCAACATTCAGCAGATCTATGGCCTGGCTTCCCACAGTTATAGCATGAGAATCTTGCAAATGATTTTGCAGGGAATTTGACAACATAGGGGTTCACAGAGTTCTTCTGAACATGCAAATAGTTCTTCACTGTACGGCCATTATTCCCACAGTGAGAGCAAGCAAAAGAATTTCTTCTATGAGAGCCATTTTTACCCGAAGTGGATCTAAACCAGCACTCAGCGGCCTTGTGCCCAGGCTTATTGCAGTTAGAGCATACAATGTGCTGACTAGACTTGTGTTTAGCTCCATAAGGACCATGAATATTTATGGAAGACCTGGCATGCAGTTTATTGTCTTCTTTCATGATAAAGCATCCATTCATGAGATGACCATACTTACCACAATAATAACATGAAGCATCAGGCTTCCTAGTAGCATGGTTTCTATCAGAAAGATTTCTAGAAGGTAATGTTCCACTAGCATGCTCATCTTTTAGCATTAATCTGCAATCTTCCATTATGTGGCCTACCTTCCCGCAATAATAACATGAACTCTTTTTAGTATGAGTGTTTGAGAGGTCATGTGAATTGTGTGCAGCAGTCTTTGTACCAACTGGAGTAGTTTTGTCCTTTTTCTGTAGGTTTTCATCCTTTTTTAATTTTTGAGTTTGTCCTACAGTTTTGGGACTGACAGTGGGTTTTTGTGCAGTAAATTAAAAAACAGAAGAACCAACAGTTGTGTTTTGATCAGAAGCTTTTACAAACACAGTTGAAGTTTTATTGCTATTGATCCTTTTGTTTGTTGAACTGTAACCCAGCCCCTCTCTCTGAAAGCTAACATTATTTCCAAGAAGTTTATTCAGATTGTCCTTTCCTTTGACAAATTTTGATAGAGAATTTTTCAAATCTTGAATCTCAGAGTTTAAGACACCAACATTAGCTTCATATTTGGACAGATCTGTTTCACAGGAAATGACTTGTTGATGCAAGGCATCATTCAGACTTTTGAGTTTTTCTACTTCCTGTTTTAACTTTGTTTCACTGTCAGCTTCAGATAGAGACTTGTTAAGATCATCAATTTCTTGTTGAAGGGATGTGATAGTGAGCTCATAGTTAGCTATCTTCTCTTCACAGCAATTGACATTTCCACTCAACATTAAGTTGATGGTTTTTAGACTCTCAATTTCTTGTTCAGCATTCACCAACCTATCAGAATTATCTATGCTTACACACTTGCCTTTTTCCATTGTCAATAACCTATCTGTCAGCTGGGTGTTTAGATGTTTCAGTTTGTTGATTTCCTCTTTCAACTTATTATTTTGTTCTGTGAGTTCATCATCAAGCACCCAATCATCTGATGAAAACTGACATTCATAAAATATTTCTTGTTGTTTTTCAGATAAAAGTGTGAGAAGCACCAGTATCGAATAGCAGGAATGTAGGGCGAGAATAGATTTGAAGTGTACCTTCCATAAGCCCTTCATTTGAATCCCTGGGTGCTTCATCTTCATCTACAACAGCATTGAGGCGAGCCTACCTCCTACGTCCTCCATTAGTTGGTTGATCCTTCATAAGGGGGCAATCTGGCACACGATGCTCCCTACTTCCACAACGCAAGCATGCACCGAGGCGCTTCCAGCATTCTTCTGCCGAGTGGCCGAATTTCTCACAAAAGGTGTACGCCGAGGCAACTTGCTCCTTCTCTTCCTTAACCCTTTTATTTTGGGAACTTCCACCGTTCCCGCTCTTTGATCTTTTCTTATTATCACGGCTTTTGTATGGTTCCGTGATGCTAAACTTCTCTTTCTTATAATGCCGATCTGAGCATCGGCTGGATTCCTCTCCCTTTCCTTTCAACTTTTCGACCTTCTCTAAGGTCCTCTCACATAGATATGCCCGCTAAACCATCTCCGCGTAAGTGCAGATATTTTATGTCCCAAGTTGCTGAATGAACCCGGGCCGTAACCCGTCCATAAATCGATTTGCCTTCAATAATTCCGTGCTAATAAGGTGCGGTGCATATGGTGCTAGTCTTGAAAACTGCAGCTCATACTCTGCTACTAACATCATCCCTTGACGAAGGGAGGCAAACTCCATGGCCTTCCTTTCCTTCACCTGTTCGGAGAAATACTTGGCACTAAATAAAGTGAGAAAACCATCCCACGTGTGAGGTGCATCGGTCGGAGGTGCCGGGACCGATTTCCACCAAGTACGGGCATCCTTATTTAATTGGAATGTTGCTAGATGGACCTTCTCTTGATCAGTGCATTGAATGACATCAAAGATACGATTCATTTCATCGATCCAACTTTCTGCTTCGTCTGGATTGGAAGATCCATAGAAACGCGGAGGATTTAGACTCCGAAAATTGCGATGAAGGTTGCCAGCCCGTGCTCCTGCCCCTGCCTGGGCCATGGTTTGTAATGCCTACGTAAGGCCGGCAATGGTTTGTTGCATGCCATTCCAGTCTACGCGATGAGCCATGATAAGAATAATAAGGTACCTGAGAGAAATATAACAGCTTGTTATTTCTCGTGAGGCTGAAAGAAAATCAATCTTAAAGCTAATAACTATCTCATCCCGGCTCTACCCAATTCTCACATGGGCATGAAAATTCCTTCCTTGGTTCATAGGTGGGGGTCCTTAAACCTTGGACTTATCCTATGACATGATTCTTTTCCCTAAGTCCCGAGACTTAGGCTCTGATACCAACTTAACTGTTACACCCCGAGCCTTTATTACAGCGGAAGACTAACTCGGGGAGCGCGAACAACCGGCATGGTAAACCTCTTGTAAGCAAGAACGACCAGAGCGCAATACAATCACACACATATATGCAATTGCATAGAATTTAATCAAACTCCAACTTTATTTCATAAATGATCAATATTCGAAATACAACCACTTTCCATCATCTTTCATTCTACTAGACTCAAGAAATAGGAAAATTACATTGACTCAATCTAGACATTATAAAACTTCCTAAGTCTTCGCTCTTGTAATAACAACATTCAATCGCTCTCCGACCCGCTACTTGAATCACCCGAATCCGAATTCGAACTATTTTCATCTCCTGAAAAATACTGGAAATAGGTAATGAGCACACTTGCCCAGTAGGTATCTTCGCATCAACATGAAGGCACTATTAAAGTGATTAATATTTTTGCTCTAAAAAAATAAGGTAAAATCATGCAACGCGATGATCACGCGATTAAATCAAAGTAACAAGACAATCATATAAGATGGAATGAGAACAAGAATGAACTAGCAAGAATAGAACAAGAACATGATATTGGCCTTTCATGAACAAGAATATATCGAGAATGTACTAGCAAGCCACATATTCATCACTTTAGCATCTTATGCTTATGAGCAAGTGCTTCGTGAATTTCTGTGGAATATCAAGTAAGAATGTCATGTCGTGTCGTGGATCTTCACTTATTTATAGAAATAGTACTCCCAGCGCAATGCGACGCCAGTAGCATCATACCCCATGGTTTATAAAATAGTATGTTTCCGGCAATCAGCCGAGGGGATTAGCATAGAGCCCTTGAACACAATCAATGCTCGATCGCATCTTCAGGTATAAATTAAGCTACTTCCACGCACGTAACAGTAAAGTATGGCCAAGAATATAGCAATTCCAAATAATGAAAATCAATGAATGAATGCATCAATTCGAATATATGAGATCAAGAAATAGACTTAAACAATGTTATGCTCATGGAAATAAATCGACAGCATAATGGTACATTCTTTTACCTTTCATTCATTTCATTAAGTCTCTTCAATCATTATGCTAAGTTCTAGACTATCATTAGTCCATCTAGAACTTTAGAAATCAACCCTTGGGTCAAACCTTGGGTTAATATATGCAAGCTGTGTGACGGTCATCTACTGGGCCGTTACATTATGTAACACGCCAGTAGCGGGCCGTTACAGTGATCCGAGTCCAGAACAATAAAATAGACTCAGAGAAATGTGACGGTCATGCAATGGCCGTTACGTGCTTCTGACGGTCCAATGTAAGGCCGTTAGATTACTAGATCCAGAAACAACGATAGTGTATTCTAGTTAATGGACTTTAATGATACAACCAACTCGGCGTCCTAGTGAGAATCCCAGGCTTACGGAGAATTACGGAGGCCTTGAAACAAGATTTCCTAGTCCATTGGAAGGAATATCCAATAGAGAGGTCCTCATATCCAAGATTGTGTTCCTATAGTGTAAAGTGTGAACTAATGACAACATATCGGAACATGTGCCATGCACTTATAGAAATGACTTTATTGACAGAGAGAGATATGTATAATCAATGTGAAAATCATGATGACAACTCTGTCAATACAGCGTAAAAAAGGTCATGCTTTATAATACAAAACTATAGAATTTGGCTCATTAAACTAACATTACTTAAAATAACAATGAGACACCAAATCATGCAATACCTATCATGAACAATCAAATAACCTTAAAATCACATGATCAGGTTAAAACTTAGGTAACTAGGCTTAACAATAAATAATATTAGCAAGTTATATTCTGTCTTAGGGTTGACAGAACACAGGCTCTGACGGTCTCGAAGTGGGGCGTCATAGTGGTTGTGACGGTCAGGAACCAGACGTTACATGAATGTAACGCGCCTGTCCAAGTGCGTTAGAGAGAACAGTGAAATCCATATACAACAGAGTGTGTGACGGTCTGTCGTAGGGCCGTTACATGAGTGTGACGGTCCTACGCTGATGCGTTAGAGAGTCTGCTAATAGAAAATGATGTAAAAACCTAAGATATCAACTCACATCATGTCTGTAAATCAAATATCATGTCTATTCTAGGCATGATAACGAAGTACAGGCTATCTATATGCATGGGTATTAGTGAAATAGACAGGATACATCTTTTAAATTTTCCAATTAAGGCTAATAGATGCATGTAATGCATAGAACCAGTAAAACATGAAATTGATGCTCTACCATGCATAGAATTCAATCAAACCAGAGGGCTTATAGTCCTATCATGTTATTTTTGCCGTTCATGAGATAACCTACCTCTCTCTTGGGCTGTAGCTTCTGAATTGGGTTGGGAATCTTGCCCTATTTTTCTTCCTCTTGTGACTTTTCCAGCAACTTCCTTAGGCTCTAACTCCATGACCTCTTGACCTAAAGATGTGAAATTTTGAGAGGAGTTAGTCTAAAGTATTGGAAACAAATTATTCTAAAGAACTTACCTGAGATAATGACTCCTTACCTTGATTCCACGCGAGTAAAAGTAGGGGTCGCGCAGTTCAGAACTAGGTCCTATTTATAGGGTTCTAGCTAGGGTTTAAAGATTAGATCGATTCTAGAGTCCTTAATTTGTCAAAACCTGATCTCTAAGAGTCCTTAGGGTCTTTATACATTGTTCCAATTAGGTCTCTTGTGGATAGGAACATCAAGTTCCAATCTTTTTACAAGTTCTCTCACTCACGGAAGTCGCAGGCTGTGACGGTCGTCCCTTGCCGCGTTACACGGATGTGGCGGTCTTACGATAGACCGTTACAGTCATCGTATTCAGAATTTTAAATTTAATAAAACTCTTTTATCCATTATCCATTAAATTATCTTATTAAGTAGTGTTTATCTTTAAAAAAAATCTGAGGATAGGCTTAATAACCTTCTATAATATGGGCCAAACTAAATGGGCCTGGTCTTTAAATCTTCTGGATAATAATTAGAAAGGCTAGGTTAACTTATTAACATATTTGGGCCTTATAATGACTTATTAATCTGTTAATCTATTTATATATTCATTTAGCCCAAATAAATTCCAGAAAATTATTAATTAATCCAGAAATCACTTATATAAATTCCGGGGCACTACACCCTCCCCCACTTAAAAAGAATTTGGTCCCCAAATTCAATACATGGATTGTGGAGAGTGTACTTACAGTTGAATAATTCTGGAAATCTTCTCCGCATAGCTGCTTCGGTTTCCCATGTTGCTTCATATGGCCATGTTTTCTTCCATTGGATCTTGATCATGGGAATAACTGTATTCCTTAGTTGACGCACTTCCCGATCCAGAATCTTTATTGGCGTATGCTCATATGTCAAATCCTTTTGTATCTCCAGATTGTCATAAGTGATAATATGGTCAGGGTCGTATATATACTTCTTTAGCATGGAGACGTGAAATACGTCATGAACTCCCGCTAATTGTGGAGGTAAAGCTAATCTATAAGCTACTTCACCGACCCTTTCAAGAATTTCAAATGGGCCAATGAACCTTGGAGTTAGTTTTCCTTTAATACCAAATCTTCGAATACCACGTCCTGGAGAAACCTTCAAATATACATGATCTCTTACCTGGAACTCCAAGTCACGTCTTCGATTGTCGGCATAGGACTTTTGCCCATCTTGTGCCATTTTCATTCTTTCTTGAATGAGCTTGATTTTCTCCGTAGAATCTCTGATAAGGTCAGGGCCTAGAAATTGTTTTTCCCCTATTTCATTCCAACACATTGGAGATCGACAACTTTTCTCATATAGAGCTTCAAAAGGTGCCATTTGTATGCTTGCTTGATAGCTGTTATTAAATGCAAATTCTACCAGAGGCAAGTGATCATGCCAACTTCCTCCAAAATCGATGACACAAGCCCTGAGCATGTCTTCTACCACCTGATTTGTTCTTTCTGTCTAACCATCGGTTTGTGGATGAAAGGCTGTGCTGAAATTTAATCTGGTCCCTAGCGAATGTTGTAGGCTCTTCCAGAATTGCGATGTAAATCGAGGATCTCTATCTGATACAATAGAGACAGGGACACCATGTAGTTTAACAATTTCTTTCATGTATAATGCTGCCAGGATATCCACAGACCATCGACTCTTTATTGGTATGAAATATGCAGATTTAGTCAATCGATCTATGATTACCCATATGCCATCGTGTCCACCTCTTATCTTAGGTAATCCCATGATGAAATCCATTCCTATGCTCTCCCATTTCCATTCTGGAATATTTAAGGGATGTAATTTTCCTGCAGGTCTGAAATGTTCCGCCTTCACTTGTTGACATGTGAGACATCGAGATACAAAGTCAGCTATTTCCCTCTTCATATTGGGCCACCAAAAGTTTCTTTTGAGATCTTGATACATCTTCGTACCTCCTGGATGAATGGTGTACTTTGATTTATGTGCTTCTTCTAAGATCACTTTCTTTGTATCTTCATGATCCGGTATACACATTCAGCCCTTGAATAGCAATCTTCCATCATTAGAAATAGAAAAATCCGGCCTTTGTTCAATATTGGCCTTAATTTCCAGTAAAACTAGATCATCATCTTGTAACTTGGCCAAATCCTCTATCAATGTAGGTTGAGCTCGGATATTAGCTATAAAGCAATCTTCTTCCTTAATGTCGACATCTAAATTCAACCGAGCAAATTGAGGAATAAGGTTAGTCACACTAATCATGAGACTTGATAACATACCCATTGGTTTTCTGCTGAGTGCATCTGCTACAGCATTTGCCTTGCCATGATGATATTAAATAGTAAAATCAAAGTCCTTGAGATGTTCTAACCACCTCCTCTGCCTCATATTAAGCTCCTTTTGAGAGAATAAATACTTCAAGCTCTTGTGGTCTGAGTAGATCGTGAACTTTTCTCCATAAAGATAATGACGCCAAATTTTCAAGGCGAAGATAACCACTGCTAATTCTAAATCATGTACAGGATAATTTTCTTCGTGACGTTTCAGTTGTCTTGAAGAATAGCAAATCACCTTTCCGTTTTGCATAAGGATACATCCTAAGCCAATTCCAGACGCATCCATATATACTTCAAATCCACCACCTTCCATGGGTAGTGCTAACATAGGGGCTGTGGTAAGATGATTCTTGAGACTTTGAAAACTCTTTTCACAATCCTTCGACAAGACAAAAGGATTTTCCTTTCTGGTGAGTCTAGTTAAAGGAATCGTGATCTTTGAGAAGTCCTTTATGAATCTCCTATAATAACCAGCTAGACCCAAAAAGCTTCTTACTTCGGATACAGTCGTTGGCCCACTCCAATTCTTGACAGCTTCTACCTTAGAAGGATCCACAGCAATACCTTCTTTTGAAATAATGTGGCCGAGGAATGAGACTTCCTTGAGCCAGAATTCACACTTATTGAGTTTGGCATATAGCTTATGTTCTCTAAGTGTTTGCAAGGCTATCCTTAGATGTTCTTCATGCTCCTCTTTTGTCTTGGAATATAGTAAGATATCATCAATAAAGACGACTATGAACTGGTCCAGGTATGGTTGGAAGACACTGTTCATAAGTTGCATGAATGCTGCTGGGGCATTAGTTAACCCGAACGGCATCACCACGAATTCATAGTGGCCATAACGACTTCGAAAAGCCGATTTATAAATATCATCTTCTTTAATTCTAAGTTGATGATAACCAGATCTGAGGTCAATCTTAAAGAAGTACTCAGCTCCCGAAAGCTGATCGAAGGGCTCATCAATACGTGGCAATGGATCTTTATTTTTGATTGCAAGCTGATTCAGTCGTCGGTAATCAATACATAGCCTGAGGGAACCATCTTTATTCTTGACAAATAGAACAGGCGCACCCTAGGGAGACGTGCTGGGTCTAATGAAACCCTTGTCTAGAAGTTCCTGTAACTGCTTCTTTAGTTCCTTGAGTTCTGTGGGGGACATCCTATAAGGGGCTATAGAAACAGGTGCCGCACCAGGAATGAGTTCAATGGTAAAGTTTACTTCCCTCTCGGGCGGTAAATTAGGTAGTTCAGATGGGAATACGTCTGGGAACTCATTTGCAATAGAAATTTTTGCTAGGACAATTTCCTTAGCTTCGGTAACAATGACTGAAGCAAGAAAAGCTTCACATCCTTGCAAGATAAGTTTGCAAGCGTGAAGGGAAGATATAATGGTAGGATGTTTCTTGTATTTGATGCCAAGAAAAGAAAATCTTGGAAGACCTAGTTTTCAAAAAGATATAATTTTATTTCGGCAGTTGATATAAGCATCATGGTCTACAAGTCAATCTACCCCTAAAATGGAATCATAACCTTTCATATCAAGGCATACTAAGTTTGCAGGGAGATTGTGTCCTTCTACCACTATCTCGCAATCACGATAATAGTTGGTAAGCTTAGTTCCAGATCCTAAAGGTGTAGTAATAGCAAGATTTGAAGGTAGGGGAACTGATGTAATTGGTAAGGCTTTTGCAAAAGTGGTGGAGATAAAAGAGTGAGAAGCACCAGTATCGAATAGAAGGAATGCAGGGCGAGAATAGATTTGAAGTGTACCTTCCATAAGCCCTTCATTTGAATCCCTGGGTGCTTCATCTTCATCTACAACAGCATTGAGGCGAGCCTGCCTCCTACGTCCTCCATTAGTTGGTTGATCCTTCATAAGGGGGAAATCTGGCACACGATGCTCCCTACTTCCACAACGCAAGCATGCACCGAGGCGCTTCCAGCATTCTTCAGCCGAGTGGCCGAATTTCTCGCAAAAGGTGTACGCCGAGGCAACTTGCTCCTTCTCTTCCTTAACCCTTTTATTTTGGGAACTTCCACCGTTCCCGCTCTTTGATCTTTTCTTATTATCACGGCTTTTGTATGGTTCCGTGATGCTAAAGTTCTCTTTCTTATAATGCCGATCTGAGCATCGGCTAGATTCCTCTCCCTTTCCTTTCAACTTTTTGACCTTCTCTAAGGTCCTCTCGCATAGATATGCCCTCTGAACCATCTCCGTGTAAGTGCAGATATTTTGTGTCCCAAGTTGCTGAATGAACCCGGGCCGTAACCCGTCCATAAATCGATTTGCCTTCAATAATTCCGTGCTAATAAGGTGTGGTGCATATGGTGCTAGTCTTGAAAACTGCAGCTCATACTCTGCTACTAACATCATCCCTTGACGAAGGGAGGCAAACTCCATGGCCTTCCTTTCCTTCACATGTTCGGAGAAATACTTGGCATGAAATAAAGTGAGAAAACCATCCCACGTGTGAGGTGCATCGGCCGGAGGTTCCGGGACCGATTTCCACCAAGTACGGGCATCCTTATTTAATTGGAATGTTGCTAGACGACCTTCTCCTGATCAGTGCATTGAATGACATCAAAGATACGATTCATTTCATCGATCCAACTTTCTGCTTCGTCTGGACTGGAAGATCTATAGAAACGTGGAGGATTTAGACTCCGGAAATTGCGATGAAGGTCGCCATCCCGTGCTCCTGCCCCTGCCTGGGCCATGGTTTGCAATGCCTACGTAAGGCCGGCAACGGTTTGTTGCATGCCATTCCAGTCTACGCGATGAGCCATGATAAGAATAATAAGGTACCTGAGAGAAATATAACAGCTTGTTATTTCTCATGAGACTGAAAGAAAATCAATCTTAAAGCTAATAACTATCTCATCCCGGCTCTACCCAATTCTCACATGGGCATGAAAATTCCTTCCTTGGTTCATAGGTGGGGGTCCTTAAACCTTGGACTTATCCTATGACATGATTCTTTTCCCTAAGTCCTGAGACTTAGGCTCTGATACCAACTTAACTGTCATGCCCCGAGCCTTTATTACAGCAGAAGACTAACTCGAGGAGCGCGAACAGCCGGCATGGTAAGCCTCTTGCAAGCAAGAACGACCAGAGCGCAATACAATCACACACATAAATGCAATTGCACAGAATTTAATCAA
This sequence comes from Amorphophallus konjac, assembly GCA_022559845.1. Classification (NCBI taxonomy): domain Eukaryota; kingdom Viridiplantae; phylum Streptophyta; class Magnoliopsida; order Alismatales; family Araceae; genus Amorphophallus; species Amorphophallus konjac. The sequence continues at coordinate 85,541,766 of CM040129.1, read as the reverse complement.
ACTCCAACTTTATTTCATAAATGATCAATATTCGAAATACAACCACTTTCCATCATCTTTCATTCTACTAGACTCAAGAAATAGGAAAATTACATTGACTCAATCTAGACATTATAAAACTTCCTAAGTCTTCGCTCTTGTAATAACAACATTCAATCGCTCTCGGACCCGCTACTTGAATCACCCGAATCTGAATTTGAACTATTTCCATCGCCTGAAAAATATTGGAAATAGGTAATGAGCACACTTGCCCAGTAGGTATCTTCGCATCAACATGAAGGCACTATTAAAGTGATTAATATTTTTGCTCTAAAGAAATAAGGTAAAATCATGCAATGCGATGATCACGCAATTAAATCAAAGTAACAAGACAATCATATAAGATGGAATGAGAACAAGAATGAACTAGTAAGAATATAACAAGAACATGATATTGGCCTCTCACGAACAAGAATATATCGAGAATGTACTAGCAAGCCACATATTCATCACTTTAGCATCTTATGCTTATGAGCAAGTGCTTCGTGAATTTCTGTGGAATATCAAGCAAGAATGTCATGTCGTGTCGTGGATCTTCACTTATTTATAGAAATAGTACTCCCAGCGCAATGCGACGCCAGTAGCATCATACCCCATGGTTTATAAAATAGTATGTTTCCGGCAATCAGCCGAGGGGACTAGCATAGAGCCCTTGAACACAATCAGTGCTCGATCGCATCTTCAGGTATAAATTAAGCTACTTCCATGCATGTAACAGTAAAGTATGGCCAAGAATATAGCAATTCCAAATAATGAAAATCAATGAATGAATGCTTCAATTCGAATATATGAGATCAAGAAATAGACTTAAACAATGTTATGCTCATGGAAATAAATCGACAGCATAACGGTACATTCTTTTACCTTTCATTCATTTCATTAAGTCTCTTCAATCATTATGCTAAGTTCTAGACTATCATTAGTCCATCTAGAACTTTAGAAATCAACCCTTGGGTCAAACCTTGGGTTAATATATGCAAGCTGTGTGACGGTCATTTACTGGGCTGTTACATTCTGTAACGCGCCAGTAGCGGGCCGTTACAGTGATCCGAGTCCAGAACAATAAAATAGACTCAGAGAAATGTGACGGTCATGCAATGGCCGTTACGTGCTTCTGACGGTCCAATGTAAGGCCGTTACATTACTAGATCCAGAAACAACGATAGTGTATTCTAGTTAATGGGATTTAATGATACAACCAACTCGGCGTCCTAGTGGGAATCCCAGGCTCGCGGAGAATTACGGAGGCCTTGAAACAAGATTTCCTAGTCCATTGGAAGGAATATCCAATAGAGAGGTCCTCATGTCCAAGATTGTGTTCCTATAGTGCAAAGTGTGAACTAATGACAACATACCGGAACATGTGCCATGCACTTATAGAAATGACTTTATTGACAGAGAGAGATATGTATAATCAATGTGAAAATCATGATGAAAACTCTGTCAATACAACGTAAAAAAGGTCATGCTTTATAATACAAAACTATAGAATTTGGCTCATTAAACTAACATTACTTAAAATAACAATGAGACACTAAATCATGCAATACCTATCATGAATAATCAAATAACCTTAAAATCACATGATCAAGTTAAAACTTAGGTAACTAGGCTTAACAATAAATAATATTGGCAAGTTATATTCTGTCTTAGGGTTGACAGAACACAGGCTCTGACGGTCTCGAAGTGGGGCGTCATAGTGATTGTGACGGTCAGGAACCAGTCGTTACATGAACGTAACGCGCCTGTCCAAGTGCGTTAGAGAGAACAGTGAAATCCATATACAACAGAGTGTGTGACGGTCTGTCGTAGGGCCGTTACATGAGTGTGACGGTCCTACGCTGATGCGTCAGAGATTCTGCTAACAGAAAATGATGTAAAAACCTAAGATATCAACTCACATCATGTTTGTAAATCAAATATCATGTCTATTCTAGGCATGATAACGAAGTACATGCTATCTATATGCATGGGTATCAGTGAAATAGACAGGATACATCTTTTAAAATTTCCAATTAAGGCTAAGATATGCATGTAATGCATAGAACCAGTAAAACATGAAATTGATGCTCTACCATGCATAGAATTCAATCAAACCAGAGGGCTTATAGTCCTATCACGTTGTTTTTGCCGTTCATGAGATAACCTACCTCTCTCTTAGGCTGTAGCTTCTGAATTTGGTTGGGAATCTTGCCCTAGTTTTCTTCCTTCTGTGACTTTTCCAGCAACTTCCTTAGGCTCTAACTCCACGACCTCTTGACCTAAAGATGTGAAATTTTGAGAGGAGTTAGTCTAAAGTATTGGGAACAAATTATTCTAAAGAACTTACCTGAGATAATGACTCCTTACCTTGATTCCACGCAAGCAAAAGTAGGGGTCGCGCAGTTCAGAACTAGGTCCTATTTATAGGGTTCTAGCTAGGGTTTGAAGATTATATCGATTGTAGAGTCCTTAATTTACCAAAACCTGATCTCTAAGAGTCCTTAGGGTCTTTATACATTGTTCCAATTAGGTCTCTTGTGGATAGGAACATCAAGTTCCAATCTTTTTACAAGTTCTCTCACTCACAGAAGTTGCAGGCTGTGACGGTCGTCCCTTGCCGCGTTACACGGCTATGGCGGTCTTACGATAGACTGTTACAGTCATCATATTCAGAATTTTAAATTTAATAAAACTCTTTTATCCATTATCCATTAAATTATCTTATTAAGTAGTGTTTATCTTTAAAAAAAATCTGAGGATAGGCTTAATAACCTTCTATAATATGGGCCAAACTAAATGGGCCTGGTCTTTAAATCTTCTGGATAATAATTAGATAGGCTAGGTTAACTTATTAACATATTTGGGCCTTATAATGACTTATTAATCTGTTAATCCATTTATAAATTCATTTAGCCCAAATAAATTCCAGAAAATTATTACTTAATCCAGAAATCACTAATATATATTCCGGGGCACTACAATCACCTTCTCTGAGACCGAGCTTGCACCACCGAAAGCTCGGCAAATTCTACTTTGCATCATAATAATCTTGAACCAAGTTAGTATTGATGTGGCGCTAGTTGATATAGGGGCATCTATTAATGTATGCCCACTCAGCACTCTTAGGGCCTGTAACTTATCAGAGGAACTTCTACGGCCAACCCCCACAACTATAGTTGCATATGATAACTCACGAAGAGCATGTCACGGGATTGTTACTATTCAAGCTGAGCTTGGGCCTCTCACCATGCCCATTGAATTTTATGTACTGGACATTAACCCTATGTTTAAGGCTATCTTGGGTCATCCGTGGATCGATACTCTCAGTGCCGTGCCATCCACCGCGCATCAATGTCTTAAGTTTCCTTTTTAAGGGAGGGTAGTTAAAGTAAAAAGCTTATCCACGGTCCAGTCTGTTAAAGCTATCTCAGAGAAGATCTTTCCTACGCTATGGCCCAGCAGTCTCCTGTTATCTCGGTATTGGATCTGGACTTTCCTTGGGTTTATGCACCTCGCAGGCCCGCCACTACACATGTTGATATCAAAGCGAAACCCCAGATCCGAGATTCCAAGGGCTGGGATATTATTTTTAAATTGGGCTACCAACCGGGGAGAGGCCTCGGTGCGTAATTACAACGGTGAACTAAGCCCATTCCTAGGGGTATAAAAATGAGTAGACGGGGTCTCGGCTACCAAGAGTCTGCACTTTCAATGATGGGAGATTCAGGACCGCTTACATGGGACTATCGCCAACACTTTGTTAAAGGCCCTCTCCAGCCAGGAACACTTCAACCGCAGCCAGCACAATCAGAGAAGAAAGATACGACTTGTACAGTTGCCAGTCCGCCTCTGCTGCCAAAGGGGACTGTTGATGATATGCCAGATTGCAGTCAGTCATTTGCCAGAATGTTCAGCGAGCCAGATTGTTATGGTCAAGATAAGAATCAGGAGGTACGGCTTGTTCAGTGGAAGCCGAAGCCAGCATACCGTCCATAGGGAAGGGTGAGCTCTCCAATTGTTGTTTCTTTATCTCCTTCCCACCTGCGCACATTGTTCCATACAATGGACTTTATTCCCCGTCCTCCTTCAATAATCATTGATCCACTTTGTCCAATATCTCTGTTCCGGTACGACCTGCCGACGGAATTCTCAATAAGTCACTCTCCTTGTGGGTATTCCCCACCTCTTAATTCCCTCTCTTCTATATTTTCCTCATCTGATTCTCCCCTCAAACTTCTCTATTCCTCTCTCCTTCCGCTCACACTTCCTCCTCCATCATCTCCTCCATCATGCTATATGATCTCCACTGATCTCCAAAAAAAAAAATGTCAAATTTGAAATGGAGATTTCGGTGGAAGAGTGTGCTATCTTGTCTCCATCCTCCTCCCAGGGGCACGAGTCCCATGTTCTTTTCTTTCCACTAAATTTCCTTTCTCCTAGGTTAGGCGTAGGGTCCGTCCAGTCTAGGGAAGTAGGGTCCTGTTCTCGATCATCCCATCCTTCCGAGCCTGAGCCGCGCTCGCTTGCGCCTCATTCCAAATCCATCCCTGATAGGTTCTTGCAGGATCTAGCTCACGATGTCATGTTCTTTTGAAGTGCCCAGAATTTGTCGCTACGGCAATTGTGATAGAAGACGATGAAAAAGTAGACGGGGTGTGGAGCGATGACGGACTAGGTGTATACGAAGTCCTAGATGAAAAAGACCCGATCGATGATGAGGATAGCAATGTAGATGACACTGCCAACCTGTATGCGTAAGGATTAAAGAGATTCGACGAGCCATCATCGATAGTGGATGAACCTACAAAGGAAATAAATTTGGGAACTGAAGAAGACCCAAGGCCCATTATTATTGTCGCTAATCTCCCTCTGCAAGTAGAAGAAGATTTAGTCAAGGTTCTGAGGGAGTATAGTGATTCTTTCGTCTGGTCTTATGAGGACATGCCGGGTCTTGACCTCTCTTTAGTGGAACACCGACTCGTACTTAAACCAGGGGCAACACCCGTTAAGCAAAGGTCAAGAAGATTTCACCCCCACATGGCCTTAAGGATCAAAGAAGAAGTTGATAAGTTATATAAGGCCAGGTTCATTAGAGTCGTCTTATATCCCCAGTGGGTGGCGAGCATAGTCCCTGTCATCAAGAAGGATGGAAAGGTGCGCATTTACATCAATTTCAGGGATCTTAATAAAGCATGTCCTAAAGATGATTTCTCGCTGCCTCACATAGATGTCTTGGTAGATAACACTGCCGGATACGAAGCCTTATCATTCATGGATGGTTATTCCGGTTATAACCAGATTCGTCTCGCTCCGGAAGATCAAGAGAAAACCTCCTTCACCACGCCCTGGGGCACGTATTGCTACGTGGTTATGCTGTTTGGTCTAAAGAACGTAGGTGCCACTTATCAAAGGGCGATGATGGTTATCTTCCACGACATGATGCATATCTATATGGAAGCCTACGTGGATGACATCTTGGTGAAGTCGAGAACTAAAGAAGAACACCCCGCTATTCTGGCTAAGGTGCTGCAGAGAGCTAGTGAGTACAAGCTCAAAATGAACCCGAAGAAGTGTATTTTTGGAGTCTCTTCAGGGAAGCTGCTAGGCTTTATAGTTAGCAAACGGGGGATCCAGATTGATCCTAATAAAGCAAAGGCCGTCATGGACATGCCTCCGCCAAAGAACATTACAGAACTTCGAGGATTGATTGGTAGATTGTAATTCATCAGAAGATTCATATCCCAACATTCTCAGAGGTGCCGCCCATTCTATGAATTACTAAAGGTGGGGGTCAAATTTGAATTGAATGAAGATTGTCAAAAGGTCTATGAGGACCTTAAGGAATATTTATCCAATCCCCTGGTTTTGCAACCTCATGTCCCTGGAAAACCCCTAATCCTATACATCTCGATCATCGAGGACTCCCTAGGGGCGGTTTTAGCACAAGTAGACGATGAAGGGAAAGAGCGGGCAGCTTATTACCTCTCCTGGTTGTTTAACCCAGCTGAGGCCAAATACACTGCTATGGAGAAGACTTGTGCCGCCTTAGTATGGGTAGCTCAGAAGCTCAAACACTATTTCCTAGACCACCCAGTTATGTTAATCTCTAGAATGGACTCGATCCGTTATCTTTTAGAAAAGCATGTCCTGTCTAGTAGGTTAGCTCGTTGGCAGAGCTTCCTCTCTCAGTTCGATATCACGTTCGTCGTTTAGAAGGCGGTCGAAGGATACGCCATCGCTGAGCACCTTGCCCATCTCCCAATTCCCTGCACTGACTCTATTCAGGATGATTTCCCTGATGAACATCTTTCTGTCCTTACTCATCATCCCTTCTGGTCTCTACACTTCAATGGTGCACTCAATTCTCAAGGCCGAGGGATAGGCGCTGTTCTGCTTACTCCAGAAAGGGTGACAATTACCTTCGCTTATCAACTCTGATTCCCTGCTACCAACAACATCGCTGAGTATGAAGCTCTCCTAGCCGGATTGAAGCACGCCTATCTTCTAGGTGCGTGTTACTTGAATATCATAGGGGACTCTCAGCTCGACCTGCGGTAAGTTTTGTCCACTTACCGCACCCGTGACCCTAAGCTCAAGCCATATCAAGATTTGGTCACGCTCCTAGCGAGGCAGTTTCGCAAGTTGATCTATATCTACACTCGTCGATCTCAGAACATTCTAGCCGATGCTTTAGCATCCCTTGCTTCCTCTCTATCTTTCCCTCTCAGTCGGAGTACTGAGACTATTATTGCTCAGAGATTGGACGCACCCTCCCTTCAGGATCCTTGGTATGCCAACCTTAGGAAGACTGTAGAGGCGAGGGCTGAGAAGGAAGAGCTGAAGGAAGTATCTTTGATGGAATTAGAAGAGATCTTGGAGGAGGAAGAATTGCCCTGGTATCATGAAATCGAGCTGTATTGCAAGGATGGATCATTCCCAGAAGGGGCAAGCGCTGAGCAGCGCAAGTCAATAAGAAGAGCCACCTCGAGGTATACTATCATCGCAGGTGAACTGTACAGGCGCGCTACCAATGGGATGCTCATGAGATGCTTAAACGATGATGAAGCTTGGAAGGTGGCCGAAGCGGCCCATTCTAGCGAGTGTGGAGGTCATGTCAATGGCCAGGCTCTAGCAAAAAAAATCCTTAGGCAGGGCTACTATTGGCCCACTCTAGAGGAAGATTGCTCACTCTATGTCCAGAGGTGTCTTAAGTGCCAACTCCATGCTGATAAGATTCACGCTCCAGCTTCATCTCTTCACCCTCTATCTGCTCCTTGGCCATTCTCTATATGGGCTTTTGACGTTGTCGGCCCGCTTGGTGATCCCAACTCTCAGATCAAGAAAAAATCCTTCATCCTTATCGCCACTGAGTAGTTCACCAAATGGGCTGAAGCTGAAGCGTACGGGGAGATTAAAGCTACCACGGTGTGCCGCTTCATCATGAAGAACATCATCTCGCGGTTCGGAGTACCAAGCAGCATCGTCACCTACAACGGACCCCAGTTCGTTTCTCAAGAGCTCAAGGACCTATGTAAGAAGTTCAATATTGCATTGCATCATTCATCTCCATATTACCCGCAAGGGAACGGACAGACTGATGCCACTAACAAAACCCTTCTCAAAATCATAAAGAAAACATGTGAATCTCACAAATTTTATGATTGGCCAGAAAGATTAGTGGAAGCTCTATGGGCTTACCGCACCTCCATCCGCACTCTCACGTGGCAAACCCCATATGCTCTCACTTACGGAATGGATGCGGTGCTCCCATATGAGGTCATGATCCCTTCCCTAAGGGTATAGCTCGATAAGGAACTTAATCTCGATGAACGTCGAGAGGCGTTGCTCGTCCAGTTGGAGCTCCTAGACGAGAAGAGGATGAATGCGGCCAATCACGTATCCGTTTATCAAAAGAGAGTTTCACGTTATTTTCAAACGAAGGTCATTGAGCGCAAATTTCAAAAAGATGATATGGTTTTGAAACGTAAATTCATTCGGTCTGCAGGTCCTAGGTCTAAATTACAACCTAACTGGGAAGGGCCGTTTGTTGTCAAAGAAGCTTATCCAGGGAATGCGTACCGCTTAGTGAATGCAGAAGGCGAGGAGCTCGCTCACGCTTGGAATGGGTTGTATCTTAAGCGTTTCTTTCCGTAGAGTCTAAACCAGTGCCACCCTAGTAACAAGGTGTCCTTTCCCTTTTGACGTGAAAGAGGACCCCGAGCATGGCAATCACACCCTACACGACGTCCCTGGTTGGGTTTCCCACTTTGTAGACACCATTTCTCCTTGGCCATGCTTGGAGGAAAGTCAAAGTCCCTGTCCATTTCTTTCTTTGGCTGAATCCAGGGGCAAGAGGCGAATAAGGAGGCGACGACCAATCTAGGTACCCTGACGAGAGGAGGTCTCAAATAGGGGCTGTCTGTTATGACCTGACACCACAAGAGAAAAGAAAAAATGTAAAAGAAAAGGAGCATTCATCGTGACACAAGCAAAAGTTTATCTCAAAAGTCTGTCAATTATAAATTTAAAGCTCCAGGAAAAATAAAAGGTTAGGCATGGCAAGAGTGGCAGTACAGTTTCCCCGCGAGACACATGAGCCCGGTCGTATGAGTGCCTAGAATGGAGTAAGGTTCGATGACGGACACAAAGCCCGGCGCAACAGACCGAGTCTCTGGATGGGTTGTCTGGAGAGGAACTCAAGCCCTACACACTTCTATATCTGGCCTAAGCTTACCCCCGCATTCTATTTTCCTTTTCAGGACTAAGACAAATACCCTGGGTATGGCCTTGATAGAAGCATAGCCACGTGAGTTAGGCCCTGGCCAGGGGTTGTCACCTCTATTGTACGCCAACCTTGGGAACTCTCAATGGAATAGGGAGGACCCACGTTTCTAGGGAGGTACTGGCATTTCAAAATCAAAATAAAATCATATATTTCAAAATCCAAAAAAATGATATATTTCAAAATCAAAATCCAAAAAAATCATATATTTCAAAATCTAAAAAAAATCATATATTTCAAAAATCCAAAAAAATCATATATTTCAAAATCTAAAAAAATCATATATTTCAAAATAAAAAAAATCATATATTTCGAAATCTAAAAAAATCAGAAATTTCCTCGAAATTCTCAAAAATACCATCATATGCATCGCATGCATTGCATTCTTTCCATTATGTTTTTCGCCTATTTAATAAGGCTCCACCCCTTGACCAAATATCAAGACTGGTCATTTTCTAACTTGTTTCAGGCAAGGGGTTGAGTCTAAGAACATATTTAACTTGTCTCATGTCTGAGTGTGTGCAGAACGTAGGGTCAAGCTCAAGATCCAAGCTCACAAACCTATAAGGCCTATAATGCCTCAGTCTTAGACCGTCACATAACTGTGATGGCCCATTGTTCGGCCGTCACCTTCTCCCGAAGGTTGAAACTCATCTGTTCTCAGCAAACTCTCCCTGACGCGTCTACATTAGACCGTCACTTCACTCTGGCGGCCGATGATTAGACCGTTATACCTTCCCGAGGATAGAAAACTCACTAATCTGAATTCATCCATTCTGACGGCTCATCATGAGACCGTCAGAGAGTTGTGGCGGCCCTATGTAGGACCGTTACATCCACCAGAAGCCCTATTTTCAAAGGACATTTGGGTCCAATCAAGCATCAAATTTATATTCCATCAACTTAAGGCACTTCCATGTCATTCAATTGAATTCAATGATACATAAGATTGGTTGGTAAACTTCAATTGTCATTACATTCAAGAAAATTCAAGCTACATTCAACTTTCTATCCGCAAGAGGCCGGATCTTGCGTAATTCCTTCACATAGCCACGACGTCCTTCGTCGTCTTCGTCCACCTCTTCTTGCCACAGGCGCACTTTACGGATCTCTCACATGGTCTGGGCACTCCGGACTACTCTTTCATCTTCCTCGGTCCCCATCTTCCTAGCTTGAAGGGGAGGGAAATGCGATAGTGCAAGAACTATGGTACAGGGTAGCCCGATCTGAAGATAGCACCGGTGTGGGTTGTAGATCGCCATGGTGGTGTTCCCCACTAATTGAAGATCAAGGCCTGGTCACCGTGGTACCTTGAGCAAGGTGCTCCGGAGAACTCTTGGACGCAACATGAACTTCTCTATTGGCAAGGTGCTGAGGAAGAGACGCCAATCATCCTGCGTTTTCTTATCCACCGTCTGACATTCAACCTGTGAAGAGAATCCAAAGGCACCTCCGATATAGAACAAAGGGTGGCTCCCGAAGATCCGGCTAGCAGAAGGTATGTCTTCCTTGGGTTGGAGCTTGATTCTCAAGCCCATCCAACACTCAAGGAGTATCATTGAGCCAAATAGAGGTCCTCCTAAGCAAGCTGAGCTAAGTCCTTCATATAGGTATGAAAGAACTGCTTGAGAAATTGATAAAGCCTGCCACAACCCGCTGATCATACTAAGGTTTTGGATATCTAGGAGGTGGTCGGTGGTGGTGAAAAGGAAGACCCCGCATAAGCAAACCGACAAGGCTTTGGCAATGGCTTCATATCTTTCCCACTTGTTCTTATAATGAGAGACTATCCATTGAGCCATGGTGATGTGGCACAGCCAAAGGATGCAATTGGGAGACTCTTTGACCCTAGGACTTAGACCCGCAAGCATACAAGCATTTTCAATGATCTCACGATAGCGGCTCACTCGTACGGCACACGCCATCACCTGGTGGGGCCCGGGAATGATGGCGAGGGTCCGAGGTGGGACCCAAGTATTCCAAAGACTAGGTGGGCTTAGGCTGACCCCTAAAGGTCTGGGAATTCCCAATTTTGTGGGCAGGTGGCACGCCGGGGCGTGGGGTTGGGTGGCTCTCACTCACACTCCGCGGTGGGAACACTAAACAAGCAATTACGAGTCCGAGCACTCTCTTACCGGCCAACGGGCATAAGAAGCAATACTAAACTAGCAAAGCAAGGAACAACCAGGTAAGGATCAGTCACTCACCTGATCGGTGTGAAGACACCGATCCCGGCCGAAGATGAGGGTGAGCGGGGAGGCGTGGATATGCACCCGCACGCCGCGTCGATGTCGCTTGACCTGAAAATTGTAGAAGTACAACACTACTCCTCACACAAGAGGGTGGATCAAGGGGTTTGGATTAATGTATTACAGCCAAACACTACCTCCACGCAGGGAGGGGCTGTAAGCCGGCCAGGCGGGGTGGGAAAACTAAGGAAGAAACTTGATTCGCCGAATTGTGCCGATTCTGCCAGCTTCAGGGACAGCCTGACAGGTTGCTGATGAAGACGCCGCCACGGACTTAGCCGAGCTCGGATTTCGACGAAACCACTGCCAAAACTTTCCACACTGATCAAGGATGCTGCATAATTTTTGGAATTCTTCATGAAGTCACTTCTGGCTGGGACAAGGTCTGGAACCGGACTGAAGGATTCTATTTCTGTCAGGTGCAGAACAATGAGGTCAGTTGCAGATGAAGCCACGGAAGCTACCGAACTCCGATTGAGACGAAATTGGCGTTGACGTGACCGTGGCTGGAGCAGATTTGAGCAGGAACTGACGGGGCTCCAAAATGGGGGTCAAAAAAGAAACTTCTGATCAGAAGAGTAGGCGGTGGTCCGACCTGGAACAGCAGGGAGCAGCCAACGCACTTTGACGGGAAAATTTGGAACTTAGAGCTCGGGAAAGTGATTGACTTTGTTTTTCTTGGTACTGAAAGGGGACTGGTCATAGTTCCTCTCCTCCGAAAATGGCGCTCAGAGCTTTCCCGAACAGGTCGTGGCAGCCTCTGCTCTCAGCCTCTGATCACCAGCCGGAGTCGAAAAATGCAGTCTAGCAAGAACGGCTCCTCTAATCAGCTCCGACCTTGGATGGACGCGGGATTACAACCGTTGGAAAGCTGACTCAATGACGCTTCCGACGATGTAAAATGTGTCACCAGAAGCTCTCAGGTGACGATGGAGTGTCCTCTGCAACCTGCTGCCACTTCTGCTACCTGCGACCTGGACTGGATCTGAAAATGAAAATGGTTATGAGTGAAGGGATGGTGGGGTGTAGTTGGGGAAATGGGGTGGCTGGAGGCTATGGGGAGTGGAGGTGGTTGATGGAGGGCTGTTGTGGTGGCTGGAGAAGCAAGGAGGGGTGGTGGATGGAGCTGTTGTTGGCTGGAGTGAGTTGGGGGAAGGGGGAGGGCTGCACAAGGTGAGCAATGGAGTGGAGGGGGGGGCGAACTTGGCTGGGTATGGGGGGCTGGTTTGGGCGACCAGAAGCTGGTATGGGGGTGGAGAGATGGGAGGGAGATTCAAAAATGGCCTTGGGAGGGACCCCTTCAGCCTTGGGAAGGTGGGGAGGTGCTTTGGGAAGTGGATGGGGTAGGTGGTGGTTGGAGGGTGGGGTTTTGATTGGTGTAGGATACCTTGGGGCTGGGGTGGAGTTATGGGGGTGGTGGGTGGTTGGGGAGGTCCTTAATGAGGGAGGGGGGTAGGTGGTAGGTGGGAGAAGGGGGGAGAGATAGAGGGGTTTGCCCCCTTCCTTGTGGAGAGAGAGTAATAGAGAGATAATGAGAGAGTAAGAGAGAAGAGAAATTTAGTGGAGGGGAGTGAGATTTGGGAAATATTTCTATTCAAATTGATTCATCAAAAGTTGAGTACATGAGGGGAGATGGGGCCTATATATAGGCATCCACTCTTTACATGACCATAGTACCCTTGACATTTGGATAAAAGACCGAGCATATCCTAGACTCACTCCTATGGGCCCATAACTAAGGTACTTGGGCCCAAATAAGCATAACGAGGGAAATGACTAAGATAACATGACTCAATAAAGGAAAGTACATAAGATATGACTCAAAGAAAAGGAAAATAACATGTGAACACATAGCCGGGCTTCATCCAAATGATGCAGGTGATCCGAGCCAAAGTGAGCGTCGTGAGATGCCCTCATCAAATCCCCCGGGGTGGGGAGAACTCGACCCTGTCGTGTATGGGTCCGCCTGACTGTGGTAGTGCTCCAAAATGTCCGGGTCAAGGCGCAGCAAGTCTTCCCGGCTCACCCAAGTGTCCTCGGTCGGGGGACGGCCCTTCCACCTCACTAGGTAACGCTGGTATACCCTGTTCCTGGTAATGGTACTCTGCTCATCCAGTATTGCCTCCACTTGCTCACGTCGGCCTCTCAAGCTAGGAGGTAGAGTCACACCGTGGGTGTCTCTCTCATGGGAGGGTAAAGGCTAAAGCTCCTGACTAGGTTCCACCGCGGGGCCCTTGTAGGGTACCAGGTCTGCCACATTGAAAGTAGGGTGTACCCCAAAACCCTCAGGTAGGTCCAACTCATAAGCGTTACTACCTAGTCGTCTCAGAATTCGAAAGGGTCCCGACCCTCGTGCCCTCAACTTGGAGGCAGGCCCCGAAGGAGCCGCTCCGTCCTCACCATCATCGAGTCTCCCACTTGGAACTCGCAGTGGCGCCGATGAGCATCTGCCCACCTTTGGTAAGCCTCATTACTTTTCCCTATATGCTTGCGGATGTCATCATGCAACTCTTTGATATGTTGTGCAAAGGACTCAGCTGAGACTGACACTCTAGCATGTGGGGGAAGGGGAATAAGATCTGAGGGTTTTTTAGGCCTATAACCATGTACTACCTCAAATGGACTCTTGCCTATGGACCTATTGATGGAATCATTATAGGCAAACTCGGCCTAAGATAAGAGGAGATCCCAATTCTCAGGGTGGTCCCCTACTAGACAACGGAGCAAGTTCCCAAGGCTTCAGTTGACGACCTTAGTCTGGCCATCGGTTTGAGGATGGTAAGCGGTGGACAATTTGAGGAGGGTTCCCATCAAATGCCAGAGAGTTTTCCAAAAGTAACTGGTGAATTTCACATCTCGGTCAGACACAATGGTTTTGGGTAGTCCATGGAGTCGGACCACCTCATCAAAGAACAATCGGGCGACCCTAGAAGTATCCGAAGTCTTGGCACATGGGATAAAGTGGGCCATCCTAGAGAACCTGTCAACAACGACAAAGATGGAATCATGTTTGCATAAGGTCATAGGTAGGCCAAGGATAAAGTCCATGCTCAAATATTCCCAAGGTCGGTCTGGGATGGGTAGGGGTGTGTAAAGCCTAGTGTTTTGCCTCACTTGTTTTGTTGAGGCACAAATGCGACATTGTCCCACAATGTGGGCCACATCCTTCTTGAGATTGGGCCAATGGAATTGCCTCTCAATTCGCTCTATGGTCTTTTGGACCCCAAAGTGACCAGCTAGGCCACCACTGTGTAACTCCCAAACTAAGAAGTCCAGAAGTGAAGTCCGGGGTATGCATAGCCTAGCTCCCTTGAAAAGATACCCCTCCTAGAGTATGAATCCCTCATGTTCCTTATGGGGCTGAGTGGAGAGGGTGTTGTAGTGAGTCCCAAAGTCGGGGCAATTTGGGTATTCCCCTTTGATTCTCTCAAACCCGGTGACTTCCACCTGTATAGTGGAAAGTAAGGCTACCCGCCTACTAAGCGCATCAGCGGCATGATTCTCACTACCCTTCTTGTACTTGAGGACAAAGGTATAGGCTTGAATCTAGTCTACCCAACGGGCATGGCGGCCATTGAGCTTTTGTTGGGTGTTGAGGTAAATCAAGGCCTCGTGGTCCGAGAAGATCACAAACTCCTTGGGGAGGAGATAGTGCCTCCAATGCCGAAGGGATTGAACCACAGCGTAAAGCTCTTTGTCATATGTGGAGTACCTAGTCCTAGCCTCACAAAGTTTCCCACTAAAATAGGCTACTGGGTGACCCTCTTGGCTAAGAATGCCTCCAATCCCTACCCCGGAGGCATCACAAGTGACCTCGAAGACCTTTGAGAAGTCAGGTAGGCACAAGACCGTGGCTTGGGTCATCTTTTCTTTAAGCTCTAGGAATGCTTTGGAGGCTGCCCTAGTCCACATAAAAGTGCCCTTCTTGAGGCAATCCGTGATAGGAGCGGTGATAGTGCTAAACCCACGGATGAATCTCCTATAGAAAGTGGCTAACCTGTGAAAGCTTCGGGCCTCATGGAGGGTCTTGGGCTCGGGCCACTCAAGAATGGCTTGGACCTTCTCGGGGTCCATGGATACCCCTTGGGATGAGACAATAAATCCTAGGAAGGCTAGTTGATTGGTCAAGAAATGACACTTCCCGGGATTGGCAAAGAGACTTTCTTTCCTAAGAACGGTGCAAACTTGTTTGTGATGTTCTAGGTGGGTTTCCTTGGTTTGGCTATATATGAGAATGTCATCAAACTAGACGACAAGGAAGATGCCAATGAAGGGCCGGAGGACCTCGGTCATGAGGCGCATGAATGTGCTAGGTGCATTGGAAAGGCCGAAAGGCATGACAAGCCATTCATAGAGACCGTCCTTAGTTTTAAATGCGGTTTTCCACTCGTCCCCGGGCCTAATGCGAACTTGGTGGTAGCCACTTTTGAGATCGATCTTATAGAAGATGGTGGCTCCAGCAAGCATGTCTAGCATGTCATCTGGCCGAGGGATGGGAAACCTATATTTGACCATGATCTTGTTGATGGCCCGGCTATCCACACACATGCGCCAAGTTCCATCTTTTTTGGGTGTGAGGAGGGCCGGGATGGCACATGGGCTTTTGCTAATGCGGAGGAATCCCTTCTTGATGAGCTCCTCAATTTGCCTCCTAAGTTCAGCATGCTCGGTGGGGTTGATGCGATAGTGAGGTAGGTTGGGTAAGGTAGCCCCGGGCACTAAGTCGATGGCATGTTGCACATCGTGCATGGGTGGTAGCTTATCCAGTAGCTCATCGGGGAACACATCATGGAAGTCTTCAAGGATTTGTTGAATCTCTATTGGGTGTGGGTCGGTTAGGGTGGATTCCCCAAGGCAAATAATAATGGCACACACTTGTCCCCCTTGGTTGACTTCTTCCTCAAGTTCTTTCCTAGTGATGAGGTGTAGGATCCTAGTAGTCCCAATGGTCAAATTAGGACTTGATGGGGTGGGGTTTGGTGGGTTTTGAATAGTGGGAGGGGTAGGGGATCCCTCAAGGGAGGGAGATGCCTTCTTGGGAAGGGAACGGGGTGGAGAGGGGTTCAGTTGGATTCTCTTCCCCTCATGAGTGAAAATGCAAGTGTTAGTCCTTCCAAAGAAGGTGGCATCTACATCGTAGATCCAAGGCCATCCTAGGAGTATACTTCCAACTTCCATTGGTAGAATGTCACACCAAACTTGGCCTTAGTAGGATTGAAATGTGATAGGGACAAGGCAACGAGTGCTAATAGGTATGGATGTGGCATCAATCCAAGCTACCCGATATGGGTGTGGGTGTGGGGAGATGGTAAGGTCCAAAAGTTTGATGGTGTCGGGTGACAGCACATTCACACTACTCCCGTTGTCCAAGATGACCTTCCTAGCATGACTCCCTATCCGGATGTAGGTATGGAAGATGGTGTTTCTTCTCCAATCATGTTCTTGGGTTTGAGTGAGGGTGCACCTAACTGCTCCAAGTTGAGAGTTGGTAGATGGAGGAGTTTGTTCTTGATTGATCTCCATGTAGTGGTTCTCATACTCCTCCTCCCAATCGGGAGAGGCCTCATACATCTCAACCTCTTCTATAACTTCATCTTGGGGCAAGGGGGTTGTCTCCTCAATGAGCAAGCTAGATGCGCCCTTGGTGGGGCATTGATTGGTGAAGTGTCCATACCCAAGGCATCTAAAGCATTGCTGGCCACTTTGATGGTTTGGGGCAGCCCTAGTGTGAGGGAGAGTGGGTGTCGGATTTGGTCTATTGGGAGTGGGGTTGGGGGGCCCACTTGTGGGACGAGGAGGAGGGGTGCCACTAGGAGGGGCTGCCCGGGTGGGAGGAGTTCCCATGGGGGTGGGGAGGAGTCCTCGTTGAGGAGGTGGGGGGTTGGTCCGAGGTACCATGGATTTTGGATCCATTCCCCGAGGGGCAAACATTCGGGTGTATCGAGAGAACTTCTCGACATCTCGGGCCACTTGGTAGGCTTTCTCTACAGTGGATACTTGACGCATGAATAGCTCCTTTTTTATGTGGAATTGAAGCCCATTCCTAAAGCGGGATAGTGTGACGGCGGGGTCCTCTTGGACTCCACACTTAAGAAGGTAGTAGTCAAACATCTCAATGTACTCCATAACGGTCTTCCCTTCTTGTGTCAAGGCTTTCCACTCATCTAGGAGGTTTTGATGGTAGGAGGGAGGGACATATTTGAGTTTGAGTTGTTCCTTCATGGCCTCCCATGTGGTGATGGGAGCTTCCCTCCTAACTATCCTTAATGCCTCAATGTTCATCCAATGAGTCTTAGCTAATTTGGTAAGTTGCATTTTTGCAAGTCGGACTCTCCTATCCTCGGTCATTGGGTACCAATCAAAATATTGGTCCATAGCCGCCTCCCAATCTAAATAGATGCTTGGGTGATGAGATCCATCAAAGGTGGGGGCATCTAATTTCACAAGTCTCATAAGGTGGTCATCCGGGTTGTCCCGAGGGGGTCTTTCATTCCTCCTTGGAGGTGGGTCTCTTTCCAATTCGGGAGGAGGGTCAAGGTTGAGCTCTCCTATGGCTGGTTCCTCATGTGGGGGAGGTGCCCTCCTATCACCTACCCTTGGGGCGGGCCTATTCTCCTCAAGTTGCTCAAGCCGGGTTGTTATGTCATCAAGCCGCCCTAAGATACTAGCCATACCCTCCACTAGGAATCTCATATGATCGGGGAGCTCATGCTCATTGTTGGCGGGATTCCCTTGGGGATCAGGATTCATTGTGGAATTGGAAGAGGATGGATTGGTTTGATAATGAGTTCCACTACGAGTGGTCATGCAAAGTTGGGTGGGCTATGCACGGGTGTGCGAATGCACCTATGAATGACTTACTGTGAAGACGACCCAAGACTAGACTTGTAAGAACAAGCCAATGACCGCTCTGATACCACTTGATGTGGCACAGCCCAAGGATGCAATTGGGAGACTCTTTGACCCTAGGACTTAGACCCGCAAGCATACAAGCATTTTCAATGATCTCACGATAGCGGCTCACTCGTACGGCACACGCGATCACCCGGTGGGGCCGGGGAATGATGGCGAGGGTCCGAGGTGGGACCCAAGTATTCCAAAGACTAGGTGGGCTTAGGCTGACCCCTAAAGGTCTGGGAATTCCCAATTTTGTGGGCAGGTGGCACGCCGGGGCGTGGGGTTGGGTCGCTCTCACTCACACTCTGCGGTGGGAACACTAAATAAGCAATTACGAGTCCGAGCACTCTCTTACCGGCCAACGGGCATAACAAGCAATACTAAACTAGCAAAGCAAGGAACAACCAGGTAAGGACCAGTCACTCACCTGATCGGTGTGAAGACACCGATCCCGGCCGAAGATGAGGGCGAGCAGGGAGGCGTGGGTACGCACCCGCACGCCGCGTCGATGTCGCTTGACCTGAAAATTGTAGAAGTACAACACTACTCCTCATGCAGGAGGGTGGATCAAGGGGTTGGGATTAATGTATTACAGCCAAACACTACCTCCACGTAGGGAGGGGCTGTAAGCCAGCCAGGCAGGGTGGGGAAACTAAGGAAGAAACTTGATTCGCCGAATTGTGCTGATTCTGCCAACTTCAGGGACAGCCTGACAGGTTACTGATGAAGACTCCGCCACGGACTCAGCCGAGCTCGGATTTCGATGAAACCACTGCCAAAACTTTCCACACTGATCAAGGATGCTGCATGTATTTTTGGAATTCTTCGTGAAGTCTCTTCTAGCAGGGACATGGTCTGGAACCGGACTGAAGGATTCTATTTCTGTCAGGTGCAGAACAATGAGGTCAGTTGCAGATGACGCCACGGAAGCTACCGAACTCCGATTGAGACGAAATTGGCGTTGACGTGACCGTGGCTGGAGCAGATTTGAGCAGGAACTGACGGGGCTCCAAAATGGGGGTCAAAAAAGAAACTTCTGATCAGAAGAGTAGGCGGTGGTCCGACCTGGAACAGCAGGGAGCAACCTGCGCACTTTGACGGGAAAATTTGGAACTTAGAGCTCGGTAAGGCGATTGACTTTGTTTTTCTTGGTACTGAAAGGGGACTGGTCACAGTTCCTCTCCTCCAAAAATGGCGCTCAGAGCTTTCCCGAACAGGTCGTGGCAGCCTCTGCTCTCAGCCTCTGATCACCAGCCGGAGTCAGAAAACGCAGTCTAGCAAGAACGGCTCCTCTAATCAGCTCCGAGCTCAGATGGACGCGGGATTATAACCGTTGGAAAGCTGACCCGATGACACTTCCGATGATGTAAAATGTGTCACCAGAAGCTCTCAGGTGACGACGGAGTGTCCTCTGCAACCTGCTGCCACTTCTGCTACCTGCGACCTGGACTGGATCTAAAAATGAAAATGGTTATGAGTGAAGGGATGGTGGGGTGTAGTTGGGGAAATGGGGTGGCTGGAGGCTGTGGGGAGTGGAGGTGGTTGATGGAGGGCTGTTGTGGTGGCTGGAGAAGCAAGGAGGGGTGGTGGATGGAGCTGGAGTTGGCTGGAGTGAGTTGGGGGAAGGGGGAGGGCTACACAAGGTGAGCAATGGAGTGGAGGGGGGGCGAACTTGGCTGGGTATGGGGGGCTGGTTTGGGCGACCAGAAGCTGGTATGGGGGTGGAGAGATGGGAGGGAGATTCAAAAATGGCCTTGGGAGGGACCCCTTCAGCCTTGGGAAGGTGGGGAGGTGCTTTGGGAAGTGGATGGGGTAGGTGGTGGTTGGAGGGTGGGGTTTTGATTGGTGTAGGATACCTTGGGGCTGGGGTGGAGTTATGGGGGTGGTGGGTGGTTGGGGAGGTCCTTAATGAGGGAGAGGGGTAGGTGGTAGGTGGGAGAAGGGGGGAGAGAGAGGGGGGTTTGCCCCCTTCCTTGTGCCGAGTCTGGTCTTTATGCCTTTTAAGATAGTCTTATTGGCATTTTCGACCAGCCCGTTGGCCTGAGGGTGGACGACCGAAGTGAAGTGGTTGCAAATGCCTAGGTCGGCACATCTATCTCGAAAATAACGTGAGTCGAATTGCCGGCCGTTGTCGCTCACTATCACTCGGGGGATGCCGAAGCGATAAATGATCGATTTCCAGATGAAGCTCCAAACGACTGTCTCGGTGATCCTTGCCGTGGCTTCGACCTCGATCCACTTGGTGAAGTAGTCGATGGCGACGATAATAAACTTCTTCTGGGCCTGAGCCGTGGGGAACGGCCCAAGGATGTCGATCCCCCACCGAGCGAAGGGATATGGCTCGATCAGGGTGACGAGCTCCGTAGCCGGCTGATGGACTAAGTGGTCGAATCGCTGGCATTGGTCACACTGTTGCACGTGGGCCGTGCAGTCACATTGCAGAGTGGGCCACCAGTAACCTTGCTGTACCAGGATCCTTGCGAGCGACCTTCCTCCTGCATGCGCTCCGCATAGGCC
This sequence comes from Amorphophallus konjac, assembly GCA_022559845.1. NCBI lineage: Eukaryota > Viridiplantae > Streptophyta > Magnoliopsida > Alismatales > Araceae > Amorphophallus > Amorphophallus konjac. The sequence continues at coordinate 85,521,300 of CM040129.1, read as the reverse complement.
TTCATGGATATCTCGGACAGCTTGGATGGCTTCGTCGGGGCTGAGGCACTTCAGGAGGGGACCGGAGAAGGACCTCCGGTAGAGAGTGTCGTCCAGGATGACGAAGCGCCGAGCTTGGTACTTCAATATGCGAGCCTCTCGAGGGTCGGAAGGCTCTTAGGAGTCCCGGAGCCACGACAGGTAGGGGGTACGCCAGTCGCTGAGAATGGCCGAGTCAACAGCGAGGAGCTCCGAGTCAATGCTCGGGTGCTCTAGCTCTTCAAGGAGGACCGATCGGGTGCCTTCAGGATCGAGAGAAGAGGCCAACCGAGAGAGGGCGTCCACCCGGGAGTTTTCCTCCTGAGCTATTCGTACTACCTCGAATCCCTCGAACTGTTGAGCCAGGTCTCTGACCAATTGGAGGTATTTGATCATTGGTACCTCTCGAGCTTCATACTCGCCGTTGATTTGGCTAGCGACCAGCTGGGAGTCAGTGTGAATTTTGACTCTCTCAGCCCCCAGCCGTCGGGCCATGCGTGCACCCGAGATAAGGGCCTCGTACTCGGAAGCGTTGTTGGATGCGGGGAAGTTGAACTTCAAGGCGTACTGTAGCTCTGCTCCTTCGGGGGACTTCAGGAGGATTCCGGCACCACTACCGACAGAATTGGAAGATCCGTCGATGAACAACTCCCAGGTTGGCCCGAGCGCGGACGGAGATCTTTCTTCAGTCGGGACGGTGCTCTCGGCGATGAAGTCGGCGAGCGCTTGGCCTTTCACAGTTGAGCGCGGCCGATAGGATACATCGTAGGCCCCGAGCATGATGGCCCATTTGACGAGTCGCCCCGAAGCTTCGGGGTGGGCCAGAATCTTCTTCAATGGTTCGCCGGTCAGCACGGTGATGGGGTGGCCCTGGAAATAGGGTCGGAGGCACTTGGCGGAGGTAACCAACGCTAGCACGAGTTTCTCGATTGTGGGGTACCTCCTCTCAGCCTCGTTGATCACCTTGCTGGTGTAGTAGACCGTCCTCTCGACTCCCGAGTCATTTCTGACTAGGACCGAGCTGACTGTCGCGGCTACGGTTCTTCGACCTCATCGGCTCGGGTTGGCGGAGGAGTCCCAAGTCTTTGATGTCTTCATATATCTCATAGACCGGTGCGGCTAGTGGGGTGTACCGCTCATACTCCCGCTTGCGCTCCCCATCACGGTCTCTCTTCTTCCCCGAACCTGAGTTTGGCTCGGAAGCCCGCTTCTTGTCCCCCTCCCGACCCGAGCTGGTTGCGTCTCAGCAAGCGTTGAGCACCTCTTCGCACTCGGCGTGGCGCAATGCCAGAGTCACTAGCTCGGCAAGGGTCGAGGGAGGGTGGAGGACAAGTTCGCGGTGGAGATTCTCATCCCGGGTGCCCCCAGTGAGTGCGGTTATGGCTGAGGCCACATCCAAGCGGGGGATTTTTAGGGCTTCCGATTTAAATCGGTGAATATAAGCCCAGAGTCTTTCCCCTTGCGCCTGTTTGAGGGCCAGGAGCCCCGCTACCGACCTTAGGGGGGCACTTCCGGTGAAACTCTCTTTGAAGACTCGCCCAAATTGCTTGAAATCTCGGATGGACCCGGGGGCGAGGGCCCGGAACCATGCTTGAGCGCCTTGGACCAGGGTGGTCACCAAGGCTTGGCACTTCATGGCGTCGGACGCTCCGTGCAGGGTCATCAGAGCATCGAAGCTGTCGTAATGATCGGCCGGGTCACCCTGGCCGTCGTAGGGCTTGAAGGTGGGGATGGAGGTTCTGGGAGATACCTCTGCCTTCAAGATGTACTCGGAGAACGGGGATTTCTCCTCGTCCTCCAGGAAAGAGGTCTTCTGTAGGGCGCGGAGGGCGCGCTCCTGTTCTGCGAATCGCCTCTCGAAATCTCGTAGTCAGAGGGATAACTCTGGCTGCTGCCGCGTCGTGGGGCTGGGGTGAGCATCTTGGCGATCTCCAAGAACGTCAGTCTCTGGGTTCGGATGGCGCACCCCCAGTTTTCCTCTCCTTGGCGTGTAGGAAGCATCTTGCTCCGGAGGCGGAGCATGCGAGGGGCCTCCAATCTGATTGCGGATAATCTGCTGGCCGCGGAGGGTGAAGCGGCCTCCAGCGGTGTGCTGGGAGATACTCCCGCTGGGAGGGCTTCAAGACAGGGCGCGGGACCTCCCATCCCTAGCCGCCTGGGCCCTCATGAGTTCCACGAGGACATCCAGTTTCGCGTTGAGGGCCTGGAAGGCTTCGGCGCCATCGTTGGGTGGTAGCCCTACCACCTCAGGAGGGGGTGGTGGATCATCGGTGGGGGCGCTGGCGTTGGAGGGAGGGTTCTGTGAGGCCCAAGAAGGGCCATCCCCTACCGCTACCATGGCCTTTCCACTGTCGCCGGCGGACCTCCTCCCTGAGGTCCTTCACACCATACTGGCTCTTTGTACGTTTCCCACAGACGGCGCCAGATGAAGAGGCGTGATCTCGCGTTGGTTCTGAGCGGATGGTGGATCACCAGATAGTGAACTGCAAGATAGGGAAACGGATCAGGGGGCCCAGGGGGAAACCCTGGGGAAAACCCTCCAATGCTTAAGTCAGTGGAGCTATGGCGGGAGCAATAAAGGGAGGTGAGAGCTTGTACGCGAGATCCCTCTCCACCAGAAGGGTGAAGTGGTTCTTGCTCAGGAGCTTTGAGCGTATGATTGCCCTTACCTTTCGCCGGAGGGTATCCCTGGTTTAAATAGTGCACCGTCTTCAGGAGTCCCGTAAGCTGAGGGGTTTTAGGCGAGCGTTACGTCCTCAACGTGGGTCTTTATCACCTCGTCGTGGGAGCGTTATCGCCTTGGAGAGCTGGAGTCCCTTGCCTTCATGACTTCCTGCTCACAGAGGACTCTTAACGGCTACCTGGATAAGCAATCGTCGTCCATTCCGAGCACAAAGGGGCCAGCCCTCTCCGGGCGATACGCTTAGCTCAGCGGAAGATGGGTCGGATCGGTCTGCATGCGCCTTCTTCTCCCGGGCAGAGAGATGGCTCGGGCATGAACCTTTCCTGTGACCTGACCGACGCTCGGGCCTTCCGAGCCTAGAGGCAGCCTAGGAAGGTTATGTCCCCGAGTGGTTTTTTTTTAGTATTGGGCTTTCTGTCCTAAGTGGGCCCTGTGGGCTATCACTTGGACGAGCATGACCTCGTTGGGTCCTGATGGACCTTGTTTGGTTGCTCTTTGGATGGGCTGCAGAAATCCCCCTCTCCAAAAAGCATTTAAGTCTAAAGAAGCATTTAGGATTAGACTCTTACCCGCTCCGCGAGGGTGGTCTCCGCCTCCTCGGCCCGAGGTACCGCCCGAGCAAATTCTGCATTCCGCTCAGCTCTGCCACTGGCAGGCTGTGACGATGAGGACGGAGCATCCGGTCCTGCTCTTTGGGCTCCCTCAGCCTGCTACATTTAGAAGTCAAGGTCAGTCACATTTGCACCATAATCATAAGTAGTTAAATCTAAGGTTTAGAAACTCACCAAGAGCTCCAAGGCAGCCCGGTACTCATCCCGCTGCTTGATGGTGGCATGGAGGAGTCCCTCGAGCTCGGCGATCCGTCCCTGTGGGTCTAGCTGCATTTGAGAATCAATGTTAGTGCATATTAAAATTTAATTGAAATAGACAAGGGTTTTTTTGAGTTTAGAAGTTCATACCGATCGTCGGGTGCCTCGAAACACCTGGTTGTTGTACCGCTGGGAGTAGGCCTTGAGGTAGGCCTCATCGCTGTCTGCTTGATCCTTTATAGCCCAGCCTTTCTTGTTCCAATCGTGCACATATTTTGCCTTCCAGGCGCACCAATCAACGTCTCCGCTGATGCCCTTTGAAGATTTGCCTGGGCGCTCATCATCTCTGCGAGGGAATGTCACCTCTGGCTGATGAAGTCCTCGTGTCCTTAAGATCAGGCAATAGTGCAACGGTTCGATCACATTGATGCAGTGCAGCCAGACATCTCGCCCGCTGTATACCAGGGATGTCTTGACCCATGGCTGTCCCTCGTAGCTCTCATCCCGGTACGGTGTCCAGCGCACCTAAAAAGGCAATTGAGTCCATGTCAGCATTTAGAAGGCATTAGAAAACATTTAAGGAGCATTTTAGAGAAGTTTAAGTTCAGAGTTTACCGCTGTGTGTGGGAATGAATCCAGATCGTCCTGGATGGCTCGGGTCAGCCTGTTGATCGACCCCGTGTCCCTCGCAACCATCCATCGCCTCGCGATCGGGATCCACCCAGGATACATCTGAGTGCCTCACCCAATCCTCGGGAGGTAGACGAAGCTCCAGATCTGCATTTTAAAAGTCAAGTATCAGCAAATTGCATTCATGTTCATAATCATAAGCATATAGAAGAGTTCAGCATTTACTTGTAGAAAAGGCGAGAAGCCGTCCAGCATCGTCTGCCGGTCGGTCGTGCTCAAGGACAATAACAGGAAGGCCAGTGTTGCCGCTCCCCATGCATATTTTCCCACTCTGCCCAAGTCCTCCAGCAATGGTAGGAGCATGCAGCTGATCACATCCGCTCGAGTCGGGAATAGCAGCTTCCTGAACAGCAAAATCAGAAAGCGTCTCAACACTCTGTCTCCCTCAGATCCCGCCTCCGCTGCTACTCTCAGGCGGACCTACTCAATCACTTGGTCTAGATGCTGCTCTGGGAGCTCCCCAACTGCTATAGCTGCTCCTCATAGGCCCAGGCTCTCCTGGAGTCTCGATCGTGACAGCTGGGATGATGGATGTCCCGGTCTCACCCAATCCAGCCCTAGTAGCTCCTGGGCCATCTCTCTATAATCTCCGTAAGTCCAGCCGGTCACCGCTGCTCCGTGGACTCTCAACCCTGTAATCCTAGCCATGTCTTCCAATGTTGGGATCATGTGACCCCAGGGGAAGATGAATGTTTGGCTGACCGGGTCCCATCTCTTGTGAAGCGCGTACAACAGAGGCGTATCCATCCGTATCACCTCAATGCTCAGGACTTCCCCGAAGCCCATAACTGCCAATCTCTCCCGTTGATACTCGAGCAGTGCCTGGTACACCGCCTTGATCTGCAGCCAAGATATTTTGGTTCTTCTTTTCCCTTGCACACATGTAGAACATATGTTAGTCATCTCATTAGTTTAAATTAATTACATTTACTATGAATAAAACAACAAAAAAATCAAATAAGCAAAAATCCAAAAAAAAATCACTTTTGTCTCTGGTTCATCTGACGGTCGTACCCTGGCGCGTCAGAGTTCTCTAACACACCAAGGGTGTTGCATCAGGTGTTGTGACGGTCACTATAAGGACCGTTACGCACCTAGCCAACGTGGCTAGCCAACGTCATCCTGGTGCCGAAGACTACAGGCAAGTGGCGAATGTGCGTAGACTTTACCGATCTGAACAAGGCCACCCCCAAGGACTGCTATCCGCTACCGAGCATCGACCAATTGGTTGACTCAACCTCGGGCAACGAGATACTCAGTTTCCTGGATGCCTATTCGGGTTATCATCAGATCTGAATGAACCCTGAAGATGTCGAGAGGACCGCCTTCATCACCGACTACGGCGTGTACTGCTACACCCGGATGCCCTTCGGATTGAAGAATGCTGGAGCCACATACCAGCGACTGGTCAACCATATGTTCGAGGGACAGTTAGGTCGGAACATCGAGGCCTACATCGACGACATGCTCGTCAAGACCCCGAGGGCCCAAGACCACTTCACCGACCTCGTCGAGACTTTCGGCACCCTCCTGAAGTACTGCATGAAGCTCAACCCCGCCAAGTGCGCCTTTGGAGTAAGATCCGGGAAGTTCCTGGGTTTTCTGGTCACTCAGCGAGGGATCGAAGCCAACCCCGACAAGGTCCAGGCCATCCTGGACATGCGCCCTCCCACGTGTATTAAAGACGTCCAGCGTCTGACGGGGCGTGTCACTGCTCTCAGTCGTTTCCTGTCCCGTGCGGCCAAACGATGCTTGCCCTTCTTCAAGCAGATGAGGGGGCCCAAGGTAGCATCTGCTACGTTCGCATGGGATGGGGAATGCCAGACAGCGTTCGCCGAGCTCAAAGAGTTCCTGGCTTCGCCCCCGGTGCTTTCCAAGCCCGTCCCGGGCGAGGTCTTGTTGCTCTATCTCTCGGCGACGCCATCAACGGTCAGCTCGGTCCTAGTCAGAAATGACTCGGGAGTCGAGAGGCCGGTCTACTACACCAGCAAGGTGCTCAACGAGGCCGAGCGGAGGTACCCCGCAACCGAGAAACTCGTGCTAGCGTTGGTTACCTGCGCAAAGCGCCTCCGACCCTACTTCCAGGGGCATCCCATCACCGTGCTAACCGGCGAGCCACTGAAGAAGATTCTGGCCCATCCCGAAGCCTCGGGGCGACTCATCAAATGGGCCATCATGCTCGGGGCCTACGACATCTCGTACCAGCCGCGATCAGCTATCAAAGGACAAGCGCTCGCTGACTTCATCGCCGAGAGCACCGTTCCGGTCGAGGACAGGCCTCCGACAGCAACCGGGCCAACCTGGTAGCTGTTCGTAGATGGATCGTCCAACTCGATCGGCAGCGGCGCAGGGATCCTCCTAAAGTCCCCCAAAGGAATAGAGTTGCAATACGCCCTAAAGTTCAACTTTCTGGCGTCCAACAATGCTTCCGAGTACGAGGCCCTTATCTAGGGAGCCAGCATGGCCCGACGGTTGGGGGCCGAGCGAGTCAGGATCCACACTGACTCCCAGCTAGTTGCAAGCCAGGTCAATGGCGAGTACGAAGCTCAGGAGGTACCTATGATCAAATACCTACAGTTGGTCCGGAGCCTGGCCCAGCAGTTCGAGGAGTTCGAGGTAGTCCGAATAGCTCGGGAGCAAAACTCTCGGGTGGACGCCCTCTCCCGACTAGCCTCCTCCCTAGACCCGGAAGGTACACTATCGGTCCTCCTAGAAGAGCTAGAGCGCCCGAGCATAGACTCGGAGCTCCTCGCCATTGACTCGGCCACTCCCGGCGACTGGCGCTCCCCCTACCTGTCCTGGCTACGAGACTCCCGGGAGCCCTCCGACCCTCGGGAAGCCCGCCGAATGAAGTACCAAGCTCGGCGCTTCGTCATCCTCGACAACGCTCTCTACCGAAGATCGTTCTCCGGGCCCCTTCTGAAGTGTCTCGGTCCCGACGAAGCAAGCCAAGCTGTTGAAGAGATTCATCAAGGCCTGTGCGGAGCACATTCAGGAGATCGGTCGCTGGCCAGAATCCTGCTAAGGCAAGGGTACTGGTGGCCGACCCTACAGCGCGACTGCACGGCTTACGCACAACATTGCGACCGTTGCCAGCGGTTCGACCATTTGGTCCATCAGCCGGCCACGGAACTTATCGCCCTGACCGAGCCCTACCCCTTCACTCGGTGGGGGATCGACATCCTTGGGCCATTCCCAACGGCTCAATCCCAGAAGAAGTTTATCATCGTCGCCATCGACTACTTCACCAAGTGGATCGAGGCTGAAGCTACAGCAAGGATCACCGAGACAGTCGTCTGGGGCTTCGTTTGGAAATCGATCATCTGTCGCTTTGGCATCCCCCGAGTGATAGTGAGCGATAACGGGCGGCAATTCGACTCTCGGTACTTCCGAGACAGATGCCCCGACCTAAATATCCGCAACCACTTCACTTCGGTCACCCACCCTCAGGCCAACGGGCTGGTTGAAAATGCCAACAAGACCATCTTGAAGGGCATAAAAACCGGACTCGGCAAGGCTAAGGGTAGCTGGCTCGAGGAACTGCCTAGCGTACTATGGTCGCACCGAACGACCCCCAGGACGGCAACCGGTGAGACCCCTTTTCAGCTGGTATATGGCACCGAAGCCGTCGTTCCGTTAGAGATCGCCAATCCGTCTCTCCGAGTGATCAGCTTTTCGCCCGAGGCAAACGAGCAGAAGTTGCTCGAGAACCTCGACCTGGCACACGAACTCCGAGAGATCGCGAACGTCCGAGCTACGGAATACCAGCGCCGCCTCACTCGGTACTAGAACACCAAGGTCCGAGGCAGACAATTCCGACCAGGGGACTTCATCCTCAGGAAGACCGAAGCCTCTCGACCACTGGAGGCGGCGGGTAAGCTATCCCCCAACTGGGAAGGCCCCTACCGAGTGATCGAGACGCTCGGGAAAGGTGCGTACAGGTTGGCCACAATGGAAGGGGAACCCATTCCCCGGACATGGAACGCAACCACACTACGCAGATTTTATTTCTGAAAACTGTATCAACAAATCGGGTAAAATAAACCCCCTTTTTGCATTCATTCAAGATAACTGTTGGTACATCAGAAAGGCAACTGCCAGTACATTACATAGTGAAAAGCAAAAATCCATCTAGCACCGCGGCAAACGGCCATCGCCCGGCCGACCCGGTCTTGACCTTCTCGCATCTAGCCACTGACTCTGCCTCGCGTAGAAACTGGCTCGGACAAGAGATGGTCGACCCAGTTGGCTCGGGTGGACCGTGACAAGGGTGACAGAGGGACAGCAAGGAGAAGGCCACCTTTCATGCGAGGAAGGCTACCTTCCAAGTTGGCAACAACCTGGAAAAAGGAGCGCCGTGAAGGTCTCCTCTCTGCCAATCTACCAACTCTTTGGAGGCGAACAGAAAGCAAGCAGCCCCCGAAGAGTGAAAGAAATGAAGAACAAAAGAGAGAGAAAGAGGCTGCGGACAGAGGTGAGGAAGGAACTGGAGCCGCCTCCTCCCCTCCCACGGAGGGGAATGGCGGCCTGCATCCCTAACTCCCTCGTCCGCCCTCCATCTCGGCGTCCGCCTGGAAGCCTCGCCGGAGCCAAGAGGAGGCAAACGGCGTACCCCCGCACGTCGAAGCCCTCTCCAGATCCGCGCGGCGACCGTCGGACCCGTCTCATGCACGCGCGGCGACCGTGGGACCCGACCGATATTCCAGGACAGCTGGAACCGACCGCTCCCCGTCGTCTGCGGCGTCATCTTTTGAAGGGTCCTCCATGCTCCGATCGCGGTGGTGCAACGCTGAGCGAAAACGAGGGAACAAGAGCAGACCGCCGGCGAGAGTCCTAAGTGTTAAAAGGGAAGGAGCACCCTTCGGTCCTTTTTATAGGCCAAGGGAGGCCACGCGCCTTAAATGACTCCCCCCTTGAAGACACGCTACAAGACCTCCCCTGGAAGGTCACCTCCAATTCCTCGGCCCCCGCCCTAGCGGGATTCGCGAAGCGCCTCGACTTTCAAAGCATGGTGGAATGAAAGGACGCCCCGCCAGAAGTCTCCCGAATCGGCATGCGAAAACGATGCAGAAAATATCGGCACCTTCCAACTGCCCCCGATACGCCAGCCAAATCACGGCAAAGATAACGATCAAACGAAGTAAGTCCTTTATTGCCTCCCATAAAGAAATCCTCTTACAGAAGGAAAAACAGACAAAAAGGGGAAGGGGCAAAATAAAGCATAATACATCAGGCCTCGGGCCCACTTTGAAGCTCGAGAACAGCAGTAGGGGACGCGTCACCCCCGGTACCTTCGGTGACGGCCGGCCCGGACACTGACCTCGCCTGTGCGAGAACTGTCCCGGTCGTGAGCCCTCCCGGAGCCTCCGGAGTTGGTGACCCCGCTGGAGGTGACTCCTCCGGTTCCTCCCCGGCCGAAGATGAGGAGCTGAAAACTGACTCGTCCGAGTCATAACTCTGGCCGTAAGGAAAATCGCCCCCGACAAGGTGCTCATTGGCATAGCTCATCGCCCGGCGATAGCCCTGCCTGAATCCCTTTCGAGCACCCCGGCGGAGCGCTACCTCGTAGTACGGTAGGGCAGCTTCAATCAGGTCGGCCGAGTAAGCTTCCGAGCCTTTGTAGGGCTCGATCGCCTCCGCCTCAACCTGCCCGTCCCGAGCCCGCTCCGCCTCGGCCGCACGCTCTTCCGCCCTCGCCAGACGCTCCTCTAGCTCGGTCATCCTCCGCTCGACTTCGATCGTCCGACCCTCCGCCCGGGCTCGGTCCGCCTCGGCCTCAGCGCGAAGGCGCTTCGCGTCCTCCGCCCGATCCTGCAGCTTGGCACGCTCATGCTCCCAGAGGCCATCCAGCTCGATGTGACGCTGACGCTCATCTTCCAGACGTTTGCTCTTCCTCTCGAGCGATTCTTGGGCCCTTGCTAGCTGCTCGGCCAGCGCCTCGACTTCCCGTCGGCTCGACCGCGCCAACTCCCTGAATGTGAGGAACTCCCGCCGGAGCCCCTCATGCTCCCCCTCGAGCCGGGCTAGTTTCCCCTCGCATCCACCAAGGGTCCAGGCGAGCCTCGACCGTTCCGCCTCCGTCCGGCCGTGCGCCTCCGCCATCACGGCCGCTGTCCGAGCTATGACCAGGCCGCCCTCCATCAGGACATCAAGGACCTCGGCGGGAGTGCTGCGCCTTTCTCCCCCCCTCGTCCTCTCGGCGATCGACCGACAGATCCGGTACAAGTCCCCCGAGATACCGAGCCTGACCAGAGGTTCCGGCAAAGGGGACTGCTCCACCCTGGGCACCCCGCCAGAAGACCCTGTTCGGGCAGCGAAGCTAACCGCCCCCCGCGCCATGGTCGGTTGGGGTTGCAACGCCTCCCCGGGCGAACCCCCACCCTCGACCGGTGCCGCGGGATCAACCGCACCAGAAACTGCCGGCATTTGGGGTTACGACGCCCTCGCGGGCGAACCCCCATCCGCGCCGACCAATCCCTCGGTCCCAGTGCCGGCCACACCGGCACCGGCCCCCTCTGCCCCCACAGAGGGGAGAGCCGACCCATCACCTCCCTCTGCGGGGCCCCAGGTCTCCTCGGCCCCCTCTCGCCCGGCGGATGGGAGAGCCAGCCCGGAGGGGTCGGCCCCATCCTGCCCCCGAGGGGGGAGCGCCGTCGAGCCAGAATCGCCCCCGACGGCGGTAGGAAAATCGGCTTTCTTGGCCGTTTTCCTGGCCTTCGCGGCCTCCCGTAGTTTCCCCGCCAGGGGATCCTTGTGCTTCAGGCCGGTCGATCAAGAAGACCCCTCGGGGGCCGCCCCCTTGCCCTTATCTCGGGCATGGACGCGACCCACCGGGGCATCAGGCTCATCGGCTGCCGAGTCATCTCCCAGATCGATGACCTCGGCCGCCTCCTCCAGAGGCTCCCGCCTCACGTCTGCAACAAGAAGAAGCCCCAGTCAGGAGGAGGAAAAGAGCTACCACCCCCGAAAAAGAGCCTCAAGAGCTGTACCTGTCGACGTCAACCGCGAGAGAAGACACCGTTCGATGTTCTCCGGTGTCACCAGCTCCTCGGTCGATTGACGGTTCTCCAGCAGACGGGCAGCCTGCTGCTCCACGTGGGGAGGGAACTCCTCCTGGCGAGGGGGCAGATTCGGGTGAAAGTTGGGCGAGGTCCGGCATCTCCAGATCTCGTCCGTCGCCACCGCCTTCACCCAGAAGAATTGGGTCTTCCACCCCTTGTGCGAGGAGTCCTTCGCCGCAAGCGAGATGCAGCTCCTATTCCTCCGCGCCTGGATGAAGTAGAAGCCTTTTCTCGCCGACGGGTGCGCTTTCAACTCAAAAAAGAAATGGAAGAGGTCCAAGGAAGGAAAAATGTCGTGCTGACGACAAAGAATCCGGAATGCCGAGAGCAGCAGATATGAATTGGCCACCAACTGAATATGCGCCAACCGGAAAAAATTAAGAAGCTGCAGCACGAAAGGATCGAAAGGGAGCCGAAATCCACTCTTCTAAGCCAGAAGGAAGGTGCAAATGTGCTCATCGCGATTATCCAGACTCGTCTAGTACGAAGTGGCGGCAACAAAGCTGTATCTGAGAGGCAGGCGGAAACGATGCTCCAGCCTCCGCACCTCCGCTTCCCCCAACTCACTACAGTTGGGGACGGGTTCCCGCCTCACCGGCACAAGCTCCGGACTCTGATCCGCCATCGAGTCGGGAGGAGATCCCTCGTACGAGCTCGAAGACTCCGGGGGAGAAGGAAGTTTCCGGACCGCCTCTGCGGTTATCCTCGCCAACTCCTCGAACGCCGCCGCAAGGCTCCGCGTCTCCGCTGTGCTCTCACGGCGCATCAAGAAGCAAGGAAAGCCTAAAACCCTGGAAGCCTAGAACGATGAACAGCGCCCCCTAAAAACCCCTGAGGGTGGCGACGCGCCGTTCCGTGCTCCAAGAAAAAGGGGGGCCCCTTCGTTTCGAATCCGTCAGGATCATCATTACGGGCCTCGGCGACCGCTATAAGCGGCTCCATAACGCCAACGGAATTCCACCCACCTGAGCCACGCTGGTCCAAAGCCTCGAAAAACTACTCATCCGAGCCTCCCTGGCTCGGGAGTAGGAGGGGGACAAGTGGAGAGGGGGATTTCCGCAGCCCACCACAAAGGCAGCCCAACAAGACCCACAAGGTCCAACCAGGTGAGCCCGCCCGAGTGATAGCCCACAGGGCCCACTTAGGGAAGAAAAGCCCAATAAATAAGACTCGAGGAACTAACTCTCCCCGGCGGCCTTCTAGGCTCGGAGGGCCCGAGACAACGGTCAGGTCCCAAGGAAGGTCCGGCCTAAAGCCCTCTCCCCGTCCGAGAGAGATAGGCTCCAGCCGACCTATCCGACCCCACCTTCGCCGGGCCATGCCTATCGCTCGGACATGAGCTAGCATCCCCGAGGCTCGGTAAGGTCGGTTGATTATCCACATGAGCAGCCGTTCAGAGTCCCCCGCCAGCGGGAGAGTCAGGGAAGCCGCCGGACTCGGAGGGGATAACGTTCCCACGATCAGGCCATGAAAGCCCCCGTTAAAGACGTAACTCCCGTCGGGAACCCCTCAGCTTACAGGACACCTGAAGGCGGCGCACTATTTAAGCAAGGGATACCCTCCGGAAGAAGGTAAGAGAAACAAGGCATTCACACACCCTTAGCTCCTGAGCACGATTCGCTTCACCCTCTGGTGGAGAGGATTCTCGCGCATCAGCTCTCTCCTCCCCCCATTATTGCTTCCACCATAGCTCTATTGACTTAGCCATCGGAGGGTTTTACCCCAGGGAGATCCCCTGGGCCCTCTGATATGTTTCCCTCTCTTGCAGATTCATCTTCTGGTGATCCATAGCCCGCTCAGGACTCAGCGCGAGATCTCGCATCTTCAATTCCTATCTGGAGTTTAGTTACTCGTCTCATTACTTTTTTGCTTTCTCCGACCGCCTATCAGCTGTGCGTTCCAGTGAGGAGGTTGGTCGTGTTTTCCTTTCCATTAGTTGTTAGTTCCTCCAGGCATGCGTCATTCAGTTTTACCATTCCTTGTGATTGGTCTGAAGTTTTCTGAAAGATTCCTATCGCTTATTGGTTGAGGACGGGTGTCGGTTTACCTTAACGCCGGCTTTTCAGTCCACTCCGCTGCATTTTCCCTTCACCTCCATGTTCTATGTCGCTTTCGCTTCACATTCGCTCGCTCCCCTGCAAAGAGGACGTTAAGGAGGGGCATCTGTTGACACCCGTTTTATGACCAATGAGTTAGGTTATCTCCTTATCTAGTTTTATGATATCCCGAGTTATTCACGGCTTATTGTGCCATTTTTGGTCAATTTTTGGCCTAATTTTATGGGTCATTCTTCTTGGTTGGACTTAGCTCCGTTGATTTCTCGTCATTTCACCTTATTGGGCCTAGATTAGGGCTAATGAAGATTATCTTCTGGATTAAGTTGTGGATTTATTAGCCTTTATCTCTTTTGCCACGTCCTCTCCCCTAGCGGTCTATCGTACGATCGCAAGGCGGACGTTGGCGTCCATTGCTAGACTGCTAATGGGCAGAGAGTCCTGTTGGGTCTCTTTGATCTTATCTTCTTTCTAGATGCATGTGCCTAGCAGTCTATCGCACGACTGTTTCTTGGGGCTGGCGGTCTATCGCAAGACCGATAGTGAAACAGAGAGTCCTGCTTTGCCTGTTCTTCCTCCCCTCGGCCGTGGACGAACTAGAGTCCTTCATCCTTTGATTTCTCTATCACCAGAGACTCCCCGAACCTTCTATTTGTTTATGTGGACTCTTGCAAGTATTATCTTCAAGGATTATCTAGTTTCAGGCCAATTTTTGAGTCATTATCCCTCCCACTCAAACCTAGGGTTTGAGGGCCTATAAATAGGACCCTTGACTTCATGGCTTGAGGAGGAGATTTTTGGTGTTTGCCACGAAGTGCTGCTGCGTTCTGGGGCCATTTCCAACCAAGGAGAAGCTGCTTCCACGTCCACCAAGCCTCTGGTCCAGGGAGTACAAAGTTCCTTTGGTCTAGTTGGTGTCTTTGGCCTTTAGTTTGGTCTATTACTCTCTTGCATCCATAAGCGTCTTCCCTCCTCTTTTCTTCATGTTCTCTACATTCAATCACGTTTTTAAAACATCCTCCTGTCTTTTTCACACCCCACAGGGGTTAAAAAACCAAACCTCCCAGGTATTCACCCTTCTTTTATGCATATTAGGCTAGTTAAGTTATAGATACTACACTTGTCCCAAAGGCTAATTGGGTTATTTCTTTTGTTGTCGACACTCTCGCAGGTTAACAGGACTCACTGCACGAGGCCCAATCTTTCTGGCTGGCCAGGAGGGGTGGATATCAAGTTCCAAACTACTGCTCTGGGTGCCCTAGCGGTCATCTGGAAGGCCGTTTTCAGGTATAAGGCGGTCTATCGTAAGACCATTTTCTGCTGGATCGCGGTCGTCTGAAAGACCATTTTTCGTTCGCTGCACCTGGTTTTCTCTCTCCCGCTGGCGGGTGACTTCAACCGGCTCTTTCCAAGATACTATTGTGGTTTCTACTACTTTAATTACTTTGGTGGCGATCTCACATCCTTAGTTGGGTATTTGTTCATCTTTGTCATCATCCTTGCTTTCTTTTTACTTTACTTGCTCCACACCTACGGTGTGTGTTTTTATTTTATTCCTTTGCTCCATGCCATAGCGTGTGTTTTTATTTTTCTTCCCTCATAAGCATTGATGACATGCCCATGCTCTTGATTTTGTGATTGTTTGAGTTAGGTCATTACTTGCTCACACACTTTCGCATATTTCTCTCTCATATTCACATCATTTATCATTCATTACATCACACAAAAAAAAAACTATCAACACTCACCCCTACTTTTCAGGTGTGGCAGTTCTTCCTCAAGGTTCGAGGGTGTTGTGCAGAGGTTCTTAGTTGCCAGATCATCGGGCTGAGTGTTCACTCGGTGTTGGATACGCTCTTCTGCCTTAGACTATACTTTTGTTGGACTGGACTATATAGTTAGATTGTTTATTTCTGTTAATTGTTGAATTATCCTGCTTTATTTCATATTTCTATGTACTCCACACACACCTTTCAGACCTTCCGAGCCCTTCGACTCATGGGCGACGGGCCAGGATTCGAGTGGTATCGGGTTATTCCCGGTATCTGAATCTTGGCTCGTTATAGTTCTCTTCCTCCTTTCTCTTCAGCCGGCCAAAGAGAGAGGGCCTCGTGCTTGCTTGCTACCTAAACCTATGAGGGAGTATGAGTAACACAAAGAAAAAGACCCAAGTAGCCTGAGAATTAAGCGTAGTATCTATAACTAAGAAGAGAGAAACACATAAAAGGAAGGACTTTTACTTGGGAGTTGGTGGTTTTTTAACCCCTCTTTGGGAGCTAGAAAAGAAATAGGGGTGTGTGTGTGTGTATGATATGCAATGAATAGAAAGAAAGAAAAATGATATATAATAAGCTATAAAAAAGTGCTAAGAAGATTAAGAAGAAAACTAAAACGAGGAAGAAGGAACTTGAACAGAGGAGGATGACGAAAATCTATGGTTGAAACTTGAATGTAGATTGTGAGAGCACTTTGTGGCAAGCTCCAGACATCCTCTCCTGCCAACCCTAGGGTGAAGGGTCCTATTGATAGAGGGATGAAACCCTAATTCGGAGATAAGAGATAAACCTTAGTTTTAAGAGTCCTAGAGCCAGAAATCCATGAAAATTAGGTTGGATAAAGACCCTAAGGTCTCTACAACCCTCTTAGGATCAAAACAAACCTCTACATTCTGTGCAAAGTAAGGACTTGTGAGAATGTGATTTTTATTAAAATATTTTATTATGATTTATTTGGTTTATTTATTAAATGTTTATTTACATAGGGCCTGCCAGTCACTGAGTGACAAATTTATTATGCGCACCGTCTGACTAACTAGACAATTATAGGTGATCGTGTCGGGACCCAAAACTCGCCGTATCATAAAGGCTACGACGTTAATTACATCTCTCCAGAAGAGAGAAAATCCTTGATTAATCGTCAAAATAAAGAGGCCATGGGGCCCGTAGAATATGTAAAAGATGTGATTGCATGCAAGCACACAATAGGGTAGTATTGATTTATTAGGTCGACTCCCAGTACAGGGCGGAGAACTTAGGTCCGAGGACCATCATCACGCATAGTGAAAGCCTCCGGCCGGGTGTAACCCGACTTTTCGCTAATCACCATTCGATATACCGGAGAGTCAGATCATGTAGGCATGCAAGGTAGTAGTATTCAATTTTCTTGTTTATTTGGTCATTTATTTGTAAATTTATGGAAGACTTTGGGAATCCCTGTCACTCGCATGGCTGTCGATTAGTCATTGCATTTTTATTTTGAGACTGCACATAGCATTACGGTGCATACATATGGGACCATGAGGTGGGCCGAGTATGACCGTATTCGGGTAGACTCGTGTATCATCGGGACAATGTATGCCAGGGTATGACAAATTTGATATTTGAGAAATAAAGGGGATGCGGTTAAAACCCGGTCGAGACGAACTAAATTCAACGGCTTATCGGCCCAGGACAAGGTCATGTCGTGGCCATAATGGGGTTAACCCCGAGATCCAGGGACGACTTGTCACGGGGTCATCAATATTCCCATGCCCGGGGTCTAGAGGTGAGAGCTCCGGAGTAGACACGATCATGTTCATTATTCTTTATTTATTCTTGTTATTATTTTAAATGCATGAATACACTTTATTTATTCTTTATTCATTTATTTTATTTTATTTTATTATTATTTTATTATTTATTTATTTTTATATTGGATGCATGCTTTTTTTCCTTTTATTGACATTTATTTGATAATTATTCATTTATCCACTCTTTTTATTGTTATTCATTTATCATTTTTATTATTATTATTTTTATTATTTTCTTTGTTGTCATTTATTTGGCCATTCTTTGTTTATTATATATACTTTATCTCTCACTTTTAGTATTATTTCATTTTTACCTCTTCCTCTTTTTATTAGCCAATACATATGAGATATTACGTACATATGAGATATTACGTATGTGTAAACATAGATGAGAGTGTTTATTTTTTTTCTATTTTATAATCAAAGATGCAAGGGAGAGAGTATGCATATGTGTGTATTGTGTTAATGGGGGTGGGTGTATTACGTGGGTGTTTGCATTGAGTGTTAATGGGTGTATATGATAGTGTGTATATAACGTGCATTAATGGTGCGTGCGCGAACGTGTTTCACGTAAGATTTGTGCATGGGCATATTGAGTGTTATGAAAAACACTGTAATTTTTTTGTTTAGGAGAGAAGCGGCGGGGGGATGTGTAAAACGGAGCGGTTGCGGCATGCAATAGTTAATCCAGCGCAGTATTTGTGGGAGATACACAGCGCGCAGAGTGTGTTAGTTATATATATTTTTTATACATGTATAAGTGGAGAAACGGCGAAGCATGATGTCTGTGAGCGCGCCGATTACTTGCAATTGGGATTTTAAAGATTTTGAGTGTTGTGTTAATCTGACGCGGGGGTACCGCGCCGATTTAGACCGCACCGGGTAACAGTGTGATTTTGTTTATTTTGTTTTATTTTTATTTTTATTTTTTATTTGTTGTTTAATTTATTATTTATTTATTTTATTTATTATTATTATTATCATCAGTTGTTGTTTGTTTGTTTTATTATTTATTTATTTATTATTATTTATTCTTATATTTCTGATTTTGCAGACGTCCTGGCGAAAATTTAGCCGCATCTCCCCTAGACCCGGAGTGTCCGAGGAAAAGTGGAGGTCCACCCTCTATGACGGACTCCTAAATACCGGGAGGTCAAACACGGCGACCGGCGGACCCAAATGGATGGAGACCGCGAGGGCGAGCCTACGAAGGGTACCGATGTTCCACGGGCCTGTAATCGTAAATCCGACAAACACCCAAATGGATGGTCCACGAGGGCTAGCCTACAAGGGTTTCCATGTGCCCATGGGTTATCCAAGTCAGGACAGTGTTCGCCATTAAGGCGGTTTAATATTCACTCGGAAGGTGATCATTTAAAATGTCATGAGAAATAGAGCCTTAAAACGGCGCGGTTGCGGTTAAACCGGCGTGGGGAATAGTTTATTAAAATCCAGTGCAGTTAAACGTAGGTATAGTGTTAAAACGGCGCGGGGTAACGTAGATATAACATTCCACGGCACATGGGAGGCCAAAGGACTAAAAACGGCGTGCCCTGCCCGGTGCGCGCCGGATTAGGCCACGCCGGGTGGTGACCATTAGAAATTTAGTGAGATTGAGTGTGATGCTAAACAGGCGTGGGGGGGTACTGTGCCGTATTAGGGCGCGCCAGATTAAATCCACGCCGGGTTAGTGAATTTTCAAGTATTTTTCAATTTATTTGAACTATTAACATGTATTGAGTTTATTGATGAGTGAATTGGGGTCCAGGATGCCCTTGAGACAGGGTTGAGAACTGTGCGAGGTTCATACTCAAACACGGAAGTTTATTATCTTGGAAACATGTCTTATTAGGCCTAAATTATGAGGGCAATTCCTCAACGAAGTCTGGAGAAATTTGGGCAGCATCTCCCCATCTCCAGAGGATTGCAGGGGGAAAGCGGAGGCATACGCACATAACTGGAGTAAGCTCCTTAATACCGGGTGGCACAATGGCGACCGGTAAATCGGAATGGATGGAAGACCCCGAGGGCTAGCCTACGAGGGACACCAATATTCCATGGACCAACATATGAATGGAAGGGACGACCAATGAGGGAGGAAACCTCGAGGTCTAGCCTACGAGGGGCACACAACCCATGGCCACCACTGTTCCCCTTCAGGGCAGTGTATTTGATATTGGGCTGAGAGCCCTGTTAATATTCACCCCCTGACTAAAGGCACATGCCATGAAAGGACATGACCCTATGATCCGGTGGTGACTAAGAGGAATGTTCCTCCCTCCCCGGTCCTGAGACTATTGTCTTCAAGCCAACAGAATGCAATGAAGCGACCCACACACAGGAAACAGGAGATACAGAGGTCAATTGCTCAAGAGCTATGCTAGCTAATTAGGTATAAAGGGGGAGTCAGTATGTTAGCGGGTCAATACACGAGGTTAGGGAACTAGCATATAGACTTATAGAGATCGAAATGGGCAAATGATCAAGCAGACAGGGGTGTCATGTGGCATAAATGACCATGATAGAAGACCCCCACACACAGGCTATAGGGATGACTCTGCTCTCCCTGGTCCATGACTGTGGATGGGGAGATAGTGAGCAGCCAATCCCAAGGCCAGAGGGAGGCGTATGCATGCATATACCTCCGGTGGAGAGACACAAGGCGGGCACACGGCGCATAGAAATGCAATCTATATACTGGAGAGAACCCCGGGGGGGGGGGTATTACTATAGCCCTTTAGGGATACCCCAGGGCATGTCCGGCGTGTAACAAGGAGAAAACCCGATACTAACACACACGACAGGAGACAATTGATCGGAGGGATTCGGAGAGAGGAGAGGAGACATCCAGAAGCATCGCCACATCCCGTAACATCTATTTCATTACCAAAGTGGGCTCAATACAACGTGATTACGGCGCGGCATGGCATTGTCACTCAGAGGCTGGCCACCGATTACATAGACGGGCATGAATCCCTGATTACAGAGGAGGAGGAAAGCTAAGAAAAATAGGAAGGAGATGAGCTCATATCATCGCCCCTCCATCCATATACATCCACGGAGATTTAACAAGAGAAAGCAGCGGGGGATGGCCGGGAGGAGTCGCCGGAACCCACCTAGCCCTTCCACTGCGAAAATAGATTATCGGAGAGGGGTGCTTCTTCCCCGGCGTCGAGCTCCTCCAGGCAGACAAACGGGAGGACGGGAGAGATGGTGGCTCTCTGGTTCTCTTCCTCAGGAATCCCCTTATCTTGTTCCCCAAGCTTCCTCACTCTCGGATGATTCACCTTCACCGTCTTCTTCTTCTATTCGGCCGATGATTGGCTTAAATATCTAGTGATTGGCATGACTCCACCTGGCGCGGAGAAAGCACGCCGGATAAGGGCCTCCCATTGCTTTTGCGTGCCGGGTAAGGGGGCGTCGGGAAGTGGAGCGCGCCGGGTTAGTTGGTTCCGTTGCGTTTCCTTGAGTATGAGTCAGACTGTGGGCCTCGGACTGGCTCCGGGCATTGTCCGGTTCCTTTATCTCGCCATGGCTTCGAAGAACCACTATGAGAAACATAGGTAAAGCCTTCGGGGCACTGAACGGCCAGTTCCGGAACCATTTGTGCCTTTGGCTCGGGCACTCGGGTCTTGCTTAAGTGGTTGTCGGTTGAAGCTGAGCATCTTTTCTTTTCTTATTTTTCTCTAGTCTCATCTTTGTTCGGCTTCCGCCATTCTTTTTCTTCTTTTCTTTCTTTTCTTCTCTTTCGGCACGAGTGCACTCGATCAGAACCTAAGACATGTGGAAGCAGAAGTTAGGAAAAATAAGAAATATTTTTAGTGTCAACAAATGCCCTCCACCCGCGGGTGTCGCGAAAGAGAGGTGAAAAAGCCGGACATGCGGGTGTAGCCCATTGCCCGCCTGAAAATATTGCATGTATCTTTTTATTATTCATTCTTTTTATTATTCATTCTTTTTATTATTCATTCTTTTTATTTATTTCATTCTCATTTATCATCATTCATTCATTTTTTATTTCATCATCTATTTTTATTATCTTTTTTTGTGGCCTTATCCAAGCACGCAGGCATTCATCGTCCGCAAGCATAGAATAGATATATGTAGGATAGTTCCCTATAATAAGGATAGGATAAGGACAGCGCCCAAGATTCGCAGACAGAGTGCGGCTCATGAAGCACAACTAAGGGAGATGCGCATACGTAAAGGGGACGCCGCGTAGAACATATGCATAGCATGAACCACAGTCTACACCCAGGACTCTTCCTCTATAGTGTGAACGTGTAATTATATGGGTAGTGAACCCTAGACATAGGGACGTGCAGACGTTCTAAGTAACACTGGAGGATTACTTTATTGCCTACACATACATTCGGGGTCTCGACTTTTGGTAGCTTCGCACAGCCCCCCTTGTTTATTTCTTAATTTTGGATTTCACTGTTCGGCGCGAGTTTCCTCATGTGTCTCAATGGGGATTCCCGGCTACTAGGATTCATCTTTTATTATGATACTATTGTGGACTTCATCGTTTGACGTGAGTCTCCTCATATGGCTCAATAGGGATTTTCGGCTACTAGGATTCATCCTATATTATGGTTTTATGATGGATTTTACCGTTTGACGCGAGTCTCCTCATATGTCTCAATGGGGATTCCCGACTACTAGGATTCATCCTTATTTTAATTATAGAGTTTGCAGCACCATTTTCGCGCGAGTCTCCTCATTTGTTTCAGTGGGAATTCCCGGCTACTTGGATTCACGTTCCACTTATCATTATCATCATTTTTTTCTTTTCCCTTTTTCTTTTTCTTAAAAAGAGTAGACAGCTTTTTCCTCACGGTCGCTGATGAGGACATCACCAGCAATTTCATATGATCGAGGATCCCGATACTCGCCGCCTAAGCTACATCTTGTTCACCATGTTATTTCGAGTCCTATGATGTAATTTTCCTTTTCTACTCATGTAATTTGCCTTTTATTTGAGTCTTGTACCTAGGTTATTAAGTCATTTCCCTAAGTTCGAGTCTCATTAGGCTATGGCGCTTGCTATTGGGCCTATTTCTTTGGGCTAGGCCCATGGGCGCACCCCCCCTTCCTTGGTTATCTGTTAGTATGGTAAAAGTCAGGGTCTTATATGTAAAAGTGGGTTTCCTATAAATAGGACCCCAATCCCTCAGTTGTAAGCTAATGAAAGTTTGAATGAATTTTGAGCATTAGTGCACCTCTCTCTCTCTCTCCCCTCTCTCTCTCTCTCCTCCCCCTCTCTCTCCAAATTTCACCCCTCTCTTTCTCTCTTCTCCTTGCCACATCATCCTCCACCTCATCCCAACCCTCCCCCTTCCCAAGGTCCACTTAGTTCCTCCCATTACTCACACCATATCCCCAAGCAACCTTTCACCTTCCAAGACAACCTCTCCCTTTCCCAAGCCACCCCTCCATCTCCCAAGGGAGAATCCCACCTCCCCAAGCACCTCTCCACATCCCCAACACACCTCTTCCCCTTCCCAAGACCACATTAACCATCCCCACATTAAACCAAGTTCAAATCTCCCTCTCCCTCCAAGCCACTTGCGCCCCCCCCCTTTTCACCCTCCACCCTTGGCCGCACCCCCCTTCCCCTCCACCTGCTAGCTGCGACCCAACCTCCTTCTCCAACCTCTCCACCATCTCTACCCACCACCATCCAAGCCCCACAGCCATTAGCCCCCTCCCCACTGCAGTCCCTTCAACCCTTCTCCACCAAATAGCCCCTTTACTCTGTTCAACCCGCAGGTAGCAGATTGGGGCCCGACTTGCAGAGCCGGATCCGGAGTCATACGACATCATCTGGAGGTACACCTTGCATCTCTGGAAAGGTCTGCGAGTCTTCTTCGCAAGTGAGGTGGAATCGTCTCATTCCGACTTTGCTACAGTTCGTGGTGACCATTCTCCCCCGACTGCGCAGAGCTTCCCCAACAGAGTACCTGAACCAGAAAGGGAGCTGTGCCACGACGAACCACGGAGGAATTAGGCTGAGGGCTCTTCTACAAAGTTCTTCCTCGTTCTGTCTGTCTTCTGGATCAAGAAGCGGAACATCGATCGGAGACCGTGGTCCCAAGTTACCATTTTTCTCCCTCAGCTGCGCGGGTCTACCTCCCACAGTCTGCAACAACCAACCTCCACTCTTCGGAGTCTCCCCGTCCACTCCGGCATCAGATGGCTTCCCCGTCAGTTTTTCTGCGAAGAGGGCTTGTCCACAGTTCCAGAAACTCTGGCGGTTCATGATTTGGAGTCTGGGAGCGATCGGGGCAACCTCTACAAGTTGCTGTCAGAAACAGGAAGCTAGTGCGTCCAGATTCAGTCACTCTGTTCGAAGCTCTTCCCGGACCAGCACTTTCTTCAGAAGAATTCAGCAAAATTCTGAGGCATCCCCGTCCCAGTTACGAAGTGTTCTCCGCTGATCTTGTCATCAGCAAGATTCTAGAACAAGATCTACGGTCTCGACCCCGACTGTCAGTCAGCCTTCGCAGCCTGCCGGCAGATTCGGCGTCGGCTTCTCCGCCCGCTCTTCGGCGAATCTCCCCTCCCCGCCTGGCCGGCTCACCGCCCCTCCCTGCGTGGAGGTAGTGTTTGCAAGTAATACAAATCATCCCCACTCCAAGTCCACCCTCCTGCGTGAGGCGTAGTGAATGTTATTATTAAACATGGATCAAGCTACACCGGCGCAGTGTGCGGGGAACCCACACTTCCCCGCTCGCCCTCGTCTCCGAACGGGGTTGGTTTCTTCAAACCAACCAGGTGAGCTCTAACCTTTGCTCCATTTCCTTCTGGTGCTTGTTCATTTAATATCCGTAGAATCTACTCCGTTGAGCAAGCGAGAGAGTGTCCGACCCCACGTGCTCCACTTACGAGCGGTCACCGTGGAGTGTGTGAGAGAGGGACCTAGTGCTCCAAGTGGCACCCGGCCAGCCCCTTAATTATGGGCTTCATACCTTTGGGAGGGAAACCCTAGCCTTGCTGGCACTCTACCAGCAAGGGTCTTGATCCATCACCTCCCCTTAGCATCATTTAGTCACCCCGGGCTCGTGTGTGTGCGACGGCGAATTGGCCCGATCTGCCAACTGAATTGCTATGTGGTTGTGATTGCGGAATAGGTCCTAAGTTTATGTTTGCTTGCTGCATACCCCGTGGTCGTTTCACATGAGTTGGTATCAGTGCCAGGTTCTAGACTTGTCTCTACTAAGTCTGTCCTAGGGCACATTGCATTGAGGTCATCCGATCATCCAAACCATGTACCTCACCAGGCACTCCGATGACTACTTCATTATCGGGCCGGAGTTGCCCCGCTTCGATGGGTCCCGAAACCCTCACACATATAGGAAATGGGAGACCTCCATGGATAGATACTTCCACCACTACTACATGACCGAGGAAAGAAAAGTGCGCCTCGCCAAGCTGACCCTTGGTCCCTTCAGCGAGACAGAATGGAGAAAGCTTGATATTCGAAGGGGGATTGAGAGACAAGAGCCCATTCACTCATGGGAAGAGATGAAGGTAGAACTTAGGAAGATCCTCATTCCAAAACCTTCCCACTCTTCCAACTCAAGCACCCATAGCCCAATGAGCACTCCCACTCCACCTTTCCCTCCCCGTCAACCCAAGACCTCCCTTAGGGTCCAATCTCCACCACCTCAAATGATTCCAATCCCGATCACCACCACCATTAAAACCAAATTGGCCACCACCCAACCCAACATTCCCCATCAAACCCACACCCCACAAGCTTCCACAAATCCTCATCCCACCCATTTCCAAAAGGAACTTACGGAGGTGACCGAAGACTATGAGGCTCCCCTAGATTGGGAAGAAGAATATGAGGCCCAAATAGGTCAAGAGAACTCATTCCTACCCAAAGAAGACCCATTGAGCCAAATGGGGTGCACCCTCCCCCATGAGTTACAAGATGCCCAACCTAGGCCTCCACTTCTACCCCTCCCCATCCTATCCCAAGTCCCCCATTACCCACCACCCCAAAAGAGCCATATGCCAGTCATCATCACCCCACAAACAATGGACTTACTCACCTCCTTGGTAGAGGAAACCATGATCCCCATACCCGACCCCATAGTGGTGAATACTCTGGACCCAGCCCCCGCCATGGAGATCACCCATGTCTAGGAAGAAGAGGAAACTTCACATGGTGGTCTTCACCTTACACCACCCTCCCTAGTAGGGGCCGGGCTCATCTTAGGAGAACCCCTTTCACGTTGGCTAAAGGAGAACCCATTTAGAGATCTCATGGCTCATGTTTGCCCTCCTATGGAACAAAACCTTCCTATAGTACCCTTACCCACCTATCACACCACAATCCAATCATCCTATCAAGTGGAAACATTAGGGGATTTTCTTAAGGGGCTATCTTGGCAAATGGAGTTAACTGGCATGTTGACCACTGTAGCCGACCAACCTAGGAGCCTTGACCTCCTACACCTATGTGTCGGGTCCATCTCCTCGATATACACTGTGGGTTGCTACACTAGCGACCTTCTTTTATTCCTCCCAACACCCGAAGAGCCCGATGCTATCCGTGAATTAGAGTTGCTTATTTCGGGTAGGATGCCAAGCCCTCCATTCATGGCCAACCAACCCGCCAAGGACTTCGGTTCAATTACTTCATTTGAGGAGGAGGACTCACCATCATTTGAAGACCTTGAGGAGATAGAATACCCCTTCCTTGGTAACACATTCCATGACCCCTTTGTTCCCTCCCTATGGAAGACATTGAACCCATGGGACCTAGCCGCCTTACCCACCACCCACTCCCTCCTACCCTCACCCACCATGTTGAACCCAACCCACCCATTCCACTACTTAGTTCACACTATGAGAGCCATGACCGAGGGTGACATCCACCTAGGAAATGAGGAAGTGACCTATCCCAAAATGTCCACCTTCTTGGACCCCTTCGACCCGTATGAGTGGAAACCCCCAAATCCACCCCCACCTAAAGATGAGACCATCTTGATTGTAATGCATGTGCCACAACATTTTGCCCCACCTGGTAGGGCTAGTCATCTCATTTGTGTCACATACACACTAGGTCCAGTGCATGACAGGTTCACATTTGGACATGCTGGTCCTCCCCCACTCTTCATCCACCTCAGGCATGATAGGGCCATTTGTGGCTGCCCCGGTCCACCTAAGTGCATCAAGGTCCACATGGCATCACAACATGATAGGTCAATTTACGGTTGCCCCGGTCCACCTTTACACACCACGCTTTTCACACCCACACCGCATCATAGTACATGGCATACGCATACACGCAAGCAATTCGCAATGAGCAGTGAGGTTCACAAAGAGCGGATAAGAGCTCACAAGCGCCGCTTGGAACTCCAAGTAGGCAATCTGGTGATGATGGCATTGGAGTGGCTCTACCCTAGGGTCACCTCCAATTCGAGGGCACGTGGACTTGGACCTTCCCAAGTTCCAAGTGATTTTGGCAACCCGGCCATCCGGTTGGACTTACTAATGGGTTTTGGGAATTCACCCCATTAATTATCCACATGGCGGATCTGGCACCCTATATGGGCACCGCGGTGGATCCTAGTGAGTGCCTCGAGCCTTTATCTTCCTTTGAGAGGGACACCCTCGGAGAGCCACCAAAAAACGGCCTGAGAGTCCGACGTGTGCACACGAAGGCAATACTAGGCAAGCAGGGTCCCATCACCAGCAAGAGGGTGCGCCTGAGCCACCTCGAGAGGATGAGGGATCGTCCCCTGGTTGCGGACGCAGGGTTGAGTTTGGAAGTTGAGGCTCACTCTGAGTTTCTGGAGAGGACCACTCCCCCGGTGGGCCCATACTCGACAGAGTCAAGTTTTCCGCACCCCGAGGGTATGATGAGGACATCACCAGCAATTTCACATGATCGAGGATCCCGATACTCGCCGCCTAAGCTACATCTTGTTCACCACATTATTTCGAGTCCTATGATGTAATTTTCATTTTCTACTCATGTAATTTACCTTTTATTTGAGTCTTGTACCTAGGTTATTAAGTCATTTCCCTAAGTTCGAGTCTCATTAGGCTATGGTGCTTCCTATTGGGCCTATTTCTTTGGGCTAGGCCCATGGGCGCACCCCCCCTTCCTTGGTTATCTGTTAGTATGGTAAAAGTCAGGGTCTTATATGTAAAAGTGGGTTTCCTATAAATAGGACCCCAATCCCTCAGTTGTAAGCTAATGAAAGTTTGAATGAATTTTGAGCATTAGTGCACCGCTCTCTATCTCTAGCTCTCTCTCTCTCTCTCCTCTTCTCTCTCTCTCTAAAGGGGGTGGCCCCCTCTCTCTCTCCTCCCCCTCTATCTCCAAATTTCACCCCTCTCTCTCTCTCTTCTCCTTGCCACATCATCCTCCACCTCATCCCAACCCTTCCCCTTCCCAAGGTCCACTTAATTCCTCCCATTACTCACACCATATCCCCAAGCAACCTTTCACCTTCCAAGACAACCTCTCCCTTTCCCAAGCCACCCCTCCATCTCACAAGGGAGAATCCCACCTCCCCAAGCACCTCTCCACATCCCCAACACACCTCTTCCCCTTCCCAAGACCACATTAACCATCCCCACATTAAACCAAGTTCAAATCTCCCTCTCCCTCCAAGCCACTTGCGCCCCCCCCTTTTCACCCTCCACCCTTGGCCGCACCCCCCCTTCCCCTCCACCTGCTAGCTGCGACCCAACCTCCTTCTCCAACCTCTCCACCATCTCTACCCACCACCATCCAAGCCCCACAGCCATTAGCCCCCTCCCCATTGCAGTCCCTTCAACCCTTCTCCACCAAATAGCCCCTTTACTATGTTCAACCCGCAGGTAGCAGATTGGGGCCCGACTTGCAGAGCCGGCTCCGGAGTCATACGACGTCATCTGGAGGTTCACCTTACATCTCTGAAAAGGTCTGCGAGTCTTCTTTGCAAGCGAGGTGGAATCGTCTCATTCCGACTTCGCTACAGTTCGTGGTGACCATTCTCCCCCAATTGCGCAGAGCTTCCCCAACAGAGTACCTGAACCAGAAAGGGAGCTGTGCCACGACTAACCACGGAGGAATTAGGCTGAGGGATCTTCTACAAAGTTCTTCCACGTTCTGTCTGTCTTCAGGATCAAGAAGCAGAACATAGATCGGAGACCATGGTCCCAAGTTACCATTTTTCTCCCTCAGCTGCGCGGGTCTGCCTCCCACAGTCTGCAGCGACCAACCTCCACTCTTCGGAGTCTCCCCGTCCACTCCGGCATCATACGGCTTCCCCATCAGTTTTGCTGTGAAGAGGGCTTGTCCACGGTTCCAGAAACTCAGGCGGTTCGTGATTTGGAGTCCGGGAGCGGTCGGGGCAACCTCTGCAAGTTGCTGTCAGAAACAGGAAGCTACTGCGTCCAGATTCAGTCACTCTGTTCGAAGCTCTTCCCGGACCAGCACTTTCTTCAGAAGAATTCAGCAAAATTCTGAGGCATCCCCGTCCCAGTTATGAAGCGTTCGCCGCTGATCTCATCATCAGCAAGATTCCAGAACGAGATCTACGGTCTCGACCCCGACTGTCAGTCAGCCTTCGCAGCCTGCCGGCAGATTCGGCGTCGGCTTCTCCGCCCGCTCTTCGGCGAATCTCCCCTCCCCGCCTGGCCGGCTCACCGCCCCTCCCTGCGTGGAGGTAGTGTTTGCATGTAATACAAATCATCCCCACCCCAATTCCACCCTCCTGCGTGAGGCGTAGTGAATGTTATTATTAAACAGGGATCAAGCTACACCGGCGCAGTGTGCGGGGAACCCACACTTCCCCGCTCGCCCTCGTCTCCGAACGGGGTTGGTTTCTTCAAACCAACCAGGTGAGCTCTAACCTTTGCTCCATTTCCTTCTGGTGCTTGTTCATTTAATATCCGTAGAATCCGCTCCGTTGAGCAAGCGAGAGAGTGTCCGACCCCACGTGCTCCACTTACGAGCGGTCACCGTGGAGTGTGTGAGAGAGGGACCTAGTGCTCCAAGTGGCACCTGGCCAGCCCCTTAATTATGGGCTTCGTACCTTCGGGAGGGCAACCCTAGCCTTGCTGGCACTCTACCAGCAAGGGTCTTGATCCATCACCTCCCCTTAGCATCATTTAATCACCCCGGGCTCGTGTGTGTGCGACGGCGAATTGGCCCGATCTGCCAACTGAATTGCTATGTGGTTGTGATTGCGGAATAGGTCCTAAGTTTCTGTTTGCTTGCTGCATACCCCGTGGTCGTTTCACATCAGTCGCCCTTTACGTGAGTGTAGAGATTTGAGTATCCATGAAGTGTTAAGAAGAATTTACGACGTCCCTATGGCGAAGGACCATTGCTCATATTACGTGCGAGGTGTGAGAGTTTCATCTAGGGTGTATCATGCGAGTTGTACTAGTAACATAGCTACGACTCTTTCCCCGGCCATATGCACTCACCGAGAATTGGCTTTTCATCCTTAGAATGTGCCGTGACGCACACATATCCTGAACTAGGGCAGCGTTATTTAGCAAGGAAACATGCGGTCTTAGAAATTTGAAGGAAGTGTATTAGCATATAATATAAACAGGCAAGAATGCACATGAGGCAATCAATCAAGCAAACCATGTTATGCTCATTTTTTTCTTTTTTCTTCTTCTTCTTTTTTTCTTTTCTTTTTTTATCTCCATTTCTTTCTTTTCTTTATTCTTCCTTTTTTTTCTTTTTTTCCCTTTCTTTCTTCTTTCTCTTTTTCTTTCTTCCTTTTTTTTATGGGGCTTAACAGGCACACCCGCAGGTCGACAGTTTGAGGTGGGAAGCTGATATCACGGCAATGGAGAGAAGGTGTCATATGTTGTTGTAAATCCTAAGAGGGATCAGGAGTTGGTGTGAAACCAAGGGAGGGGTCTTTTTATTCATTGGCTCTGGCTACGATTCTGGCCAATAGTAGGAGGTTTGTCGGCTTAGACTGAAGGTCATGACGTCGAATGACTTGACTTAGACGTAAGGTCGTGACGCCATGGGAGAATATTCAACGGCTTAGATATAAAGGCATGACGCCGTACAAGAATATTTAACGGCTTAGACATAAGGTCATGACGCCGTACAACTTGGCTTAGGCGGAAGGCCATGATGTCAAGGTAGAATATTTACCTACTTAGATGGAAAGTCATGACGCTGGACAAGAGTATTTAACGGCTTAGACATAAAGTCATGACGCCATATAACTTGGCTTAGGCGGAAGGCCATGACGCCAAGACAGAATATTTATCGGCTTAGGCGGAAAGTCATGACACCAAGGCAGAATATTTACCAGCTTAGGCGGAAAATCATGACGACGGATAAGAATACTTAATGGCTTAGACGTAAAGTCATGATGCCGTAAAACTTGGCTTAGGCGGAATGCCATGACGCCATGGGAGAATATTTACCAATTTAGACGGAAAGTCATGACGCTGGACAAGAATATTTAATGGCTTAGACGTAAAGTCATGACGCCATACAACTTGGCTTAGGCGGAAGGTCATGACGCCAAGGTAAAATATTTACCGGCTTAGGCAGAAAGTCATGACGCCGGACAAGATTATTTAACGGCTTAGACATAGAGTCATGACGCAGTATAACTTGGCTTAGGTGGAAGGCCATGACGTCAATGCAGAATATTTACCGGCTTAGGCGAAAAGCCATGACGCCAAGGTAGAATATTTTCCGACTTAGGTGGAAAGCCTTGACGCCGGACAAGAATACTTAACGGCTTAGACATAGAGTCATGACGCCATAGAACTGGGCTTAGGTGGAAGGCCATGACGCCGAGACAGAAAATTTACCGGCTTAGGCGAAAAGCCATGACGCCAAGGTAGAATATTTACCGGCTTAGACAGAAAGCCATGACGCCGGACAAGAATACTTAACGGCTTAGACGTAAAGTCATGATGCCGTACAACTTGGCTTAGGCGGAAGGCCATGATGCCAAGGTAGAATATTTACCGGCTTAGGCGGAAAGCCACGACGCCAGACAAAACTATTTAACGGCTTAGACATAAAGTCATGATGTCGTACAACTTGGCTTAGGCGGAAGGCCATAATGCCAAGGCAGAATATTTACATAGGTGTTGGCTTGACGTCCTGTCAAAGCCAACGAACTTGGCAAAGGCGTGAGGTCTAAGCAAAGGGCAGAATATGGGATACGTGTTGACTCGACGTCATGTCGAAGCCAACGACCTTGGCAAAGGCGTGAGGCCTAAGCCAAGGGTATAATGTAGGATAGGTGCTGACTCGACGTCATGTCGAAGTCAGCGAACTTGGCGAAGGCGTGAGGCCTAAGCCAAGAGCAGAATATGGGATAGGTGTTGACTCGACGTCATGTCAAAGTTAACGAACTTGGCAGAGGCGTGAGGTCTCAGCCAGGGGTAGAGTATAGGATATGAATGTTGACCCAACGTGATGTCAAAGCCAACAAACCTTGCTTAGACGGTATGTCCAAGACAAGGGCAGACATAAAACAATGTTGTCATCTCGATGTTATGTTGAAAATGACCAACCTGGAAGAGACAAAGGGTCTTGGCCAGGGCAGAATATGGTTGTTGACTTGACAGACTTGACAAAGTCAACCAACTTGGGAAAGGCGTGAGGCCTAGGCCAAGGAAAGAATGTAGGATATGGATGTTGACCCGACATTGTGTCGCAATCAACGTACTCGACAGAGGCATGAGGCCTAAGCCAAGGGTATAATGTAGGATAGGTGCTGACTCGACATCATGTCGAAGTCAACGAACTTGGCGAAGGCGTGAGGCCTAAGCCAAGAGTATAATATAGGATAGGTGTTGACTCGACGTCATGTCGAATTCAACGAACTTGGCAAAGGCGTGAGGCATAGGCCAAGGGCATATTATAGGATAGGTGTTGATTCGACGCTATGTCGAAGCCAACGAACTTGGCAGAGGCGTGAGGCCTAGGCCAAGGGCATATTATAGGATGGGTGTTGATTCGACGCCATGTCGAAGCCAACGAACTTGACAGAGGCGTGGGGCCTAAGCTAAGGGAAGCACGTAGGATAGGTGTTGACTCAACGAAATGTCGAAGTCAACGGGACCTGCCCCGATAGAAGGTTTTGGGTGAGGATAGACTGGATTGTAGATGTATGAGAGGCCCAGACTTAGGGCTAAATATGGATGTCAACCCAATTAGGTGTCGGAGTCAACCAACCTTGCTCAGACGGAAGGTCTGAAACAAGGGTAGAATGTGTAGGTGAAGATGTCAACCCGACGTCATGTCGAAGTTGACTGACTTGGCGAAGACATGAGGTCTAAGCCAAGATAGAATATGGGCATTGACCCGTGGAGATGTCGGGATCAACAAACCTTGCTCAAACAGACAGTCTGAGACAAAGTGAAAGAATCTTCTTGTTGGGTTATTTGTTTGGACTGGTTGGGTTTAAATTTATTGGGTTTATTGGATTTATAGGATTTGTTGGTTTGGTTGAATTTGTTAAGTTCATTAGATTTATTGGTTGAGTTTGTTGGGTTTATCTGGTTTATTGGGTTTATTGATTCATTGAGTTTGATTTTGATGGACTTATTGGGTTTGTTGAATTTATTGATTCAATTGATTTCATTGGTTTTATTGAGTTTATTAGGTTTATTGAGTGCTTTGGGTTTATTGATTTATTGACTCTATTGGGTTCGTTGGGTTTATTGGTTCATTGAGTTTATTTGGCTTGTTAGGTTTATTGATTTGTTGAGTTGATTGATTTTGCTTTGCTTATTAGGTTTATTAAATTTCGTTGGTTTTATTATTATTATTATTATTGAGCTCAACGGACTGATTGATTTAATTGAATTTGTTGATTTTGTTGGGCTTATTGAGTTTGTTAGGTTTATTAAATTTATTGTGTGCACTAATTCATTAAGTTTATTTTAGATTATCATTTTCTTTTCTTCATTCATTTTCTTCATTTTTTCTTCATTTCTTTCTTCATTATATTTCCTTTATTATTATTATTTTTTGTTATTTATTTTTTTTGGGCTCCCTGACGCAGTCTCGTCTGCGATGCGGGATGTTTTGTCCGGTGGGACTATTGATGAATTTGACTGTTTATTCTGCTGGTGAGGCTAGGGATTGATGTCCAAGAGCTCGGCGGGCCTGGCAAGGGCGAGTGCCTCAGGCCAGGGAAAAGGGTTTTATGAATCCTATCCAGTGGGACAAAGGGTAATTTTAGGGGCTCGGCGATGGCGGAGTGCCTCAGGCCAAGGAAGAGGGCTTTATGAATCCTGCCCAGTGGGACAAAGTTTATTTTCGAGCTCGGCGGGGGCGGAG
The DNA here is from genome assembly GCA_022559845.1 of Amorphophallus konjac. NCBI lineage: Eukaryota > Viridiplantae > Streptophyta > Magnoliopsida > Alismatales > Araceae > Amorphophallus > Amorphophallus konjac. The sequence continues at coordinate 85,488,117 of CM040129.1, read as the reverse complement.
CACCTCTGACCATGGAAAAGACTTTGTGGACCCAGCCCGATGGACAGAAGGTAATTTTCAAGTTCGGCTAGGGCGGAGCGCCTCCGGCCAAGGGAAAGCTTCATGGACACAGCCCGACGGGACTGATGGACGAATTATTGAGCTCGACAAGGGCAGAGCACCTTATGCCAAGGAAAAGGATATTTTATTGGGCCGACATTGGGCAAGGAATCTGAACCGGTAGTGATAGGAGAGTCCCTTGGGACAGATATGGCATTGTTGTGGCTGAATGCCGAAAGGCAATGAGAATGCATTGGCTGGGAGCGTAAGTCCCAGATCAAGGGTGGAAGGTTAGTCCCAGTGGGACAAGTGGGGAGTACCCCCGTAGGATGGGAAGATGGCAAGGCACCATGAATCTCGGCGGGACCAAGGGGTACTGAGACAGGCCATTAGAAGCTGAAAGGCATTTATTTGCTGGCTTGATAGGGAGTCAGGGGTGTAGTCGACTCAGTAAGGATTGTTCTTTTTATTCCCCTCAATGGGCATGGACCCGTATTCGAAACGGGCGGCCTAGTGGCCAATGAGGGCTCTTTAGCATCGGTGGGACTGTTGATCACATAGTCCCCCTAGGGATATTCAGTGATAGCTATGCATCAGATCAACAACTATTTTCTTTCGTCATTGATTTCTTCAGGAGATGCTCCGAACAGCCTTGGCTCGGGCCGCCGGTGCTTACGCCAAGTGTCATCCCCTTGCTCTTTTTTCTTAGAAGCTGCGGCTGCAGGGTCTTCCTACCTCCGCAGATGGCATAGTCATTTTATTTTCCCTTGGGCATTCACCATGCAATGCCACTAGGGAGCCTTCTGCCTATGTGGGCGGATGGGGAGGCCTTGTTGACCTCATAATTTCTCTTTCTTTTCCTTTTCTTTTGCATTCAGTTTTGTCTCTTTTTTTTGAACAGGCAGCTCGAATGGCGCTGACAGTGCAATGCATTGCAGAGCTGTCACCCTTCATCTGTTTGTCTTTAAACAGACCAAGGTGGGTGCACAGGAGAGCGCTCACCCCCTCAGAGAGGGGATACGTGGTTCGCTCCACCATACCAACCTCACAAAGGTAGTTTCTTATTTGGCACAGACCAAGACAAGAGGGGAGTGATATCTCCCTTGGTAGATGCAGCCACCAAGGCCTCCTTCATTTTATTTTATGTTTTTCCCTTTTTTCCTTCTTTTTTCTTCTTCTTATTTTATGAAAGGATCCAACTTTTTGAGAGATAATTCAGTAGGTGGAGCCCAATGTCTGTATAGGCAAATTTCATTTGCCCTCTTTTTTTTGCTCATTTTTCTTTTCTTTTCTTCTTTTTTTTTGGGTGCCTGCCCCCAGAACATGCCCTTTTCTTTTCTTTTTTTTTCTTCTCTCTTTTTTTTGGCATATCTCGTGTCATTTGCCATTCTTTTTTTTGTTGGCAAGCATCTGCATTCAAGCTATGCGAGCATGCTAGACATTGGCTTCAGCCAGATTTGTGAGGAGCAGCTGAGGCGGTGACGCCGCGTGGGCCAGCTCTCTTCCAAACGGGCATTTGGTGAGGGCACGGTGGGTCCACCTTGTACTCGCCCATTTGCAGTTCGCCTTTTTTGATCAGGCCTTCAATAACGTCCTTGAACACATAGCAATCCCGAATGGGATGCCCCAACATTTGGTGATAAGGACAGAAGCGTGGATCATCTTTTCTTTCGGCATCGCCTGGTTTCTTCGACTTCGGAAACACCACTTTGCCATATTCACGGGCCCACTCAAAAAGAGCCCCAGTCTTGTTCTTTGGAAAGGAGTATGATTTCATCATTTTACCTCTTAATGAGGGCCCTTGTTTTGCCTACTTGGCGGCAGAAAGGCTAGTTGCCTATTGCATTTTCTTCTTCTGTTGCTCGAAGGCTTTAAAATTTGAGGCACAAATCTCTTTTTGTGCCAAGTGTTTGCCGATTGGCTCATTCTTTTGGCTCGAGACTATCGCAGCCGGGCAGAGCCTTGCAAGAACTGCTTCGGCATTGGCTGCGATGTCACCTAGTTGTTCAAAGGTCGTGACTTCAATGTCAATGACCCATCGTAGAATTTTCGTTCTCAAATTCTCTTTGCAGATTTGAACAGAATCCCCATAGCTTGGCGGATGTCAACACTTTTCACGGAGATTCCTCCATCTTCTTATGTAGTCCATGATAGACTCATTATCATTCTGTTTGGCTGCTTGTAATTCGGCCTCGGTGACTTCCCCTTCGGCCATCTTCACAGTCATTGTTTGTTCTACCCTTGGCTTGTCCAACTGCATGCGCGGTCTCATTGGCACCATCTTTGAAGATGCTTTAGTTACCCCCAGACATGCCTAGGGGACTGTATGTTGGAGTGGTTGAGGGAGGATGCCCCCCGTATGATCATGTATTATTCGGGGCATGGCTGGCCACGCTGAAGCTTTAAGTGAGCTAGCACTACCTTGTGTCGCCTCATGTAGGTGTCCTGCCGATTGCGGCATAGTTGGACTTGGATTCATTTCATTTAGCCACCTTTGCAGCATTTCAATCTCTTGTTGTTTCTGTTGCAGTAGCGCAACCATGGTCTGGTCTTGCCACGAGGGACCGGGAGTGCTACCTTCTACCTCTGGTATGATTGGGGTTAGTGGCGTCCCGTCATTATTGCTGGATGCACTCAGTTTCATTGAGATGAACTCCCTAGGTTTTATGCCTCCGAGTCGAGAAGGAACATGGTATTGTGCCCCCTTGTTGGCTGGCGGGTGTCTTGATATTCCCCCGGATCCGGCAACATGGTGGGAGGCAAGAGCTTTAACCTGATTTGCTCCCTTTGGTATAAAGCAAATTTCTTCATCTTCCTCATCAGCAGCTTGAGCCATACTGGATGGTGTTGACAGCATGTTGCAGGAGAGAGCAACATATCTTACTTTAGCTTTTGTATTCTTCTTTTCCTTCTCTCATATGGCTGGCATCTGCCCCCACAGTGGGTTGCTCGGTGCATTGAACACCCTTGCATTTTCTTTAGTTCTTTTTATTGGCTGATGAGATTCATTACGTCTTTGAGGGGCATGCTTCCTGAGCTGCCTAGGAGGGCTCTTGGCTGTTCATGCTTATTAGGCCCACTTATAATATCTTGTGACCGCTCTATGGCTGAGCTAGCCTCTTCACGTACCTGTGACAGGGTCTGTTTCTTCTTTTTATTGTTAGTTGACCCTTTGATAACCATTGGAGAGGCTGTTTGAAGGAGGGTAGAGACTGCAAGAGGTAGAGTAGGCCGGTCCATGGCACCGAGAATTTCGGTCTCCAGTTTTGGGTGAGAATACGGTCTTGTTCTTTTCTTTGTTGGTGATGCTCACTAATTCTCTTGCTCCCTTTCATGTGATGGGATATAGTCTTCATGAGTGTGCCAGGCACAGCCCTCTGGCATTTCTTTAGGCAGCTGTTGGTATATAGATATCATGTTAATTGATGCCCCCGTAGCAGGCACTTCATGAGGTCGTGGAGGATTGACTCGGTCCTCCCCCATTTGCAGCTCCCCTCTTTTTATTAAGCCTTGGGCGATGTCTTTGAATATTTGGCAATCTTCAATAGGGTGCCCCAAGATTTGATGGTGGGGGCAGAAATAAGGATCATCTCTTCTTTTGACGTCATCCGGTCTCTTTGGCTTTGGAAGGATGACTTTGCTATATTTGACAGTCCACTCGAACAATGCTCGAGTCTTGTCCCGGGGGAAGGCATAGAGCTTCTTTGTTTTGTTCTGCGGAGGGTGACTCTCCCGACATTCAGCAAGTTCATTGAGAGGAGGATTATGCATCCATTTATGCCTTTTCGCCCCTAGACTAACAGCATGGACCGCTTTCAGCATCGGTCGTTTATTAGCCTGCCTGCCTCGATGACTTGAGTCGGCGGAAATGGAGGGAAATCTTGTGAAGAAATCTTCAACCTCCGTAGCAATATCACTTAATCAGTCAAAAGACCGGATTTCCATTCCAATTATTTTCTCTAGGATTTCTTTCTTTAGGTTCTGTTTGAATATTTGGATTGCATCTTCTGGGTGCGGGGGACGCCGGCACCTTGTGCTGAGATCCCTCCATCTCTTAATATATTCTGTAGCCGTTTCATCATCTTTTTGCTTGACCGTAAATAGCTTAGCCACAGTCACCTCTGCCTCGATGACGTGGAATCTTTCATTAAATTTCTGTTGTATGTCAGACCAATCATTGATAGACCCAGCCGACAGGTCAGAGTACCATTCAAAGGCGGGTCCTGTTAGCGAAGACCCAAAGAACTTCAGTAGGTACGACTCGTCCGCCGCCAAGTCACCCATGACTGTCATATAGTGCGCAATGTGTTCTTTTGGGGAGCCCTGCCCATTGTATTTGTCAAATTTTGGGGGTTTATTGACACCTGGCGGCAACCTTTTGGCAGCATGATGGGCTGGATATGACACTTCATATATATCGAAGGGGGCGTAGTCGTCACCACCCCTCTTTGCCAACCCTGCTTCAATCATCTGCTCCACCATCAACTTGTCCATCATAACTGGATCTGCAGGTTGAGGGCAGAGGTGAGTGGGCTGCATCAATAATGTGGCCGAAGCCATAGCATTAGGTGGCAAAGGCTCTGACAGGAGAGCCTGCTGCTGCATCTGAAGGGGCATTGGCCGTGCTGGCCGGAGCCATTGGGAATGATGTTGGGGAGTAGCCTGATTCTGATCTGCAGGTTGTAGAACAGTCGGTGAAGGAGCACCCGTGGGGTTGGAACCTTCCCATGATGGCTCAGCTCGTGCCCCCGGTTCTTCGGGCTCCATAGCATGTTCAGCCTTTTTATTTAGTTGTTTCTTCAGCAGTTCTATCTCTTGCTGGTACTTTTGTAGTGCCATCAGGACGGCAGGGTCCATAGCTGTTTTATTAATGATGCCCTCGAGGGTGTTGCCAGAGGCATATTCAAATGGAGGTGACATGAATGCTCCTTCTTGCTCAGACGCCACTATTTTGGCTGCGACAGTAGCAATACTTTAATCAGCAACCTACTTGCCCTTTTCGGCTTGCATTAGCTCAGCCTCAGCTTTGTCTCGTCTTGTCATCGGGTCTTTTCTTCCAGCAATCTCAGCTGACTCTTCTTGTTCATTTGGCAGGGTGTCGGGTATGCCCATTACCCCTGTCATATTACAGGTGAGAACCTCCATTCCTTTTTTCTGCTTTCTGATTCCCTTTCGGGCCTGACTAGGGAAAGTCAGCCCTTCATACATTGAAATTATTTTCATCTTTTCATTTTGTGGAGGCTTTTCAAGGCTTCTAGCCCCAGTTTGCTTCACCTCTTCATTCGCCCCCATGGGTGATATTTTGTCTTTTTCTTCTTCTTTAGCTCTGATGACACAAAGCAATCTTTGCTGGCCCAAGGAGGGGTTCTTGAAGTTACATAAATATTCACATACAATCTTTGTCATGTCTTCCTGACTACACTCTGGAGAAATGGCAGGAGACAACACTTGGACTCGGACAGATGGCATATGTGAAAGCAGTATCAATTTGACAGCTTGATTGAAGTTTCTTGAATATTTGGAAATATCAGCATGCCTTGCACAGGCCCTGGTGGCGGGTGGAGGAGTTGCAATCATGACTTCCTCCGCATGCATAGTCTCTTTGCCCCCTCTATTGGAAACATCCGCAGAATTTTTGAAGCCTTATGAGGCTGGTGCAAGGCCTCAGATCCTCTTGAGAACCCAGATTTGCTTAAACTTTGGCAAGTTCGGGGTTGGCCTCCCTTGCTTGTTGTCATTAAAATTCACCCTCCGGCTTGCTAGCACTTGGAAGGTGTTGTGAGTGGGCACAGTCAGGATGATCCGATATGGCAGTACTTCGGCGCCGCGGCCATTGAAGTAGACTCGGATGCCCCCGATCAACATGGACTTCCCAGAGGCTGAAAGTTGGCTTCAGGGAGTAGCAGAGACTCTTCCACTGGAGCTCTTCTTGTTGCCCCCAATGGGCTTGTTCTTATGTGCCGCAGTCGGGTAAATAGTATGGTGGACGGGATAGCTCACGATCACCGGACTTTTCAGTAGAGTTTTGTTAATTCGGATCTCACTTCGACGGGCCGCAGCTTTGTTGTCCTTCAGCTCCGCAGGTTCAGGACTCTCCACGTCCAGGAGACTCACGAATGCAACTCCCAGGAAGTTGAGGAAGCCAACGACCCAGGGAAAGTTGCCGAAGGTGGTAGGCGTGGCGAGATAACCATATACGACATGGTCTGCCATGATTTGGGGACCGAAAGCAAGTCCAGACAGTCCGCTCGCCATCACTTCAACCTACAAAGAGGAGAAACAAGATGAATGAACAATTAGCATTTGAGGTAGTTGGGTGGGGGCCCCATGGTCCCTCTATTTTGGCGAAAAGATGATGGGAGGCTGAGTCCCACCGGGCGTGCCAAGCTTCCGGGAATGATATTTTTATTAAAATGTTTTATTATGATTTATTTAGTTTATTTATTAAAGGTTTATTTACGTAGGGCGTGCCAGTCACTGAGTGACAAACTTATTATGCGCACCGTCTGACTAACCAGACGATTATAGGTGATCGTGTCGGGACCCAAAACCCGCCGTACCATAAAGGCTATGCGTTAATTACATCTCTCCAGAAGAGAGAAAACCCTTGATTAATCGCCAAAATAAAGAGGCAATGGGGCACATAGAATATGTAAAAGATGTGATTGCATGCAAGCACACAATAGGGTAGTATTGATTTATTAGGCCGGCTCCCAGTACAGGGCGGAGAACTTAGGTCCGAGGACCATCATCATGCATAGTGAAAGCCTCCGACCGGGCGTAACCCGACTTTCCGCTAATCACCATTCGATATACCGGAGAGTCAGATCATGCAGGCATGCAAGGTGGTAGTATTCAATTCTATTGTTTATTATTTATTTGGTCATTTATTTGTAAATTTATGGAAGACTTTGGCAATCCCTGTCACTCACAGGACTGTCGATTAGTCGTTGTCTTTTTATTTTGAAACTGTACATAGCATTACGGTGCATACATATGGGCCCATGAGGTGGGCCGAGTATGACCGTATTCGAGCAGACTCGTGTATCATCGGGACAATGTATGCGAGGGTATGGCAAGTTTGATATTTGAGAAATAAAGGGGATGCGGTTAAAACCCGATCGAGACGAACTAAATTCAACGGCTTATCGACCCGGGACAAGGTCATGCCATGGCCATAATGGGGTTAACCCCGAGATCCAGGGACGACCAGTCAGGGGGTCATCAATATTCCCATGTCCAGGGTCTAGAGGAGGTGAGAGCTCCGGAGTGGACATGGTTATGTTTATTATTCTTTATTTATTCTTGTTATTATTTTAAATACATGAATACACTTTATTTATTATTTATTCATTTCTTTTGTTTTATTTTATTTTATTATTATTATTATTTATTTTTATATTGGATGCATGCATTTTTTATTCCCTTTATTGACATTTATTTGGCATTTATTTGACAATTATTCATTTATCCTCTCTTTTTATTATTATTTATTTATCATTTTTATTTTTATTTTCTTTGTTGTCATTTATTTGGCCATTATTTATTTATTATATATACTTTATCTCTCACTTTTAGTATTATATTATTTTTACCTTTTCCTCTTTTTGTTAACCAATGCATATGAGATGTTACGTACGTGTAAACATAGATGAGAGTGTTTATTTCTTTTCTATTTTATAATCAAAGATGCAAGGGAGAGAGTATGCATACGTATGTATTGTGTTAACGGGGGGGGGTGGGTGTATTACGTGGGTGTTTGCATTGAGTGTTAATGGGTGTATATGATAGTGTGTATATAACGTGCATTAATGGTGAGTGCGCGAACGTGTTTCACGTAAGATTTGTGCATGGGCATATTGAGTGTTATGAAAAACATGGCGTGGTTTTTTTCTTTAGGAGGAAGCGGCAGGGGGATGTGAAAAACGGCACGGTTGCGGCGTGCGATAGTTAATCTGGCACGGTATTTGTGGGAGATACACGGCGCGCAAAGTGTGTTGGTTATATATATATTTATATATATATATATATGTATAAGTGGAGAAACGGTGGGGCATGATGTCTATGAGTGCGGCGGTTACTTACAATTGGGATTTTAAAGATTTTTAGTGTTGTGTTAATCCGGCGCGGGGGGGGGGGGGGGTTATCGCGCCGATTTAGGCCGCGCCGGGTAACAGTGTGATTTTGTTTATTTTATTTTATTTTTTGTTTATTATTTATTATTTATTTATTTATTTTAGTTATTATTATTATCAATTGTTATTTGTTTTTTATTATTTATTTATTTATTATTATATTTTCGGTTTTGCAGACGTCCAGGTGAAAATTCAGCAGCATCTCCCCTAGACCCGGAGTGTCCGAGGAAAAGTGGAGGTCCGCCTTCTATGACGGACTCCTAAATACCGAGAGGCCAAACACGGCGACCGGCAGACCCAAATGGATGGGGACCCCGAGGGCGAGCCTACGAAGGGTACCGATATTCCACGGGCCTGTAATCGTAAATCCAACAAACACCCAAATGGACGGTCCCCGAGGGCTAGCCTACAAGGGGTTTCCATGTGTCCATGGGTTATCCAAGTTGGGACAGTGTTCGGCATTAAGGTAGTTTAATATTCACTCGGAGAGTGATCATTTAAAACGGCATGAGAAACAGAGCCTTAAAACGGCGCGGTTGCAGTTAAACCGGCGTGGGGAATAGTTTATTCAAATCCGGCGCGGTTGAACGTAGGTATAGTGTTAAAACGGCGCGGGGTAGCATAGATATAGCATTCCACGGCGCGGGGGAGGCCAAAGGACTAAAAACGGCGCGCCCTGCCCGGTGCGCGCCGGATTAGGCCGCGTCGGGTGGTGACCATTAGAAATTTAGTGAGATTGAGTGTGAAGCTAAATCGGCTCGCGGGGGGGGGGGGGGGGGGGGGGCTATCGCGCCGTATTAGGGCGCGCCAGATTAAGGCCACGCCGGGTTAGTGAATTTTCAGGTATTTTTCAATTTATTTGAACTATTAACATGTATTGAGTTTATTGATGAGTGAATTGGGGTCCAGGATGCCCTAGATACAGGGTTCAGACCTGTGCGAGGTTCATACTCAAGCACAAAAGTTTATTGTCTTGGAAACATTTCTTATTAGGCCTGAATTATGAGGGCAATTCATCAACCAAGTCTGGCAAAATTTGGGCAGCATTTCCCCATCTCCGGAGGATTGCAGGGGGAAAGCGGAGGCATACCCACATAACTGGAGTAAGCTCCTTAATACCGGGTGGCACAACGGCGGCCGGCAAGCCCGAATGGATGGAAGACCCCGAGGGCTAGCCTACGAGGGGCACAAATATTTTATAGGCTGACATATGATTGGAAGGGACAACCAATGTGGGAGGAAACCCTGAGGGCTAGCCTACGAGGGGCACACAACCCATGGCCACCACTGTTCCCCTTCAGGGCAGTGGATTTGATATTGGGCTGAGTGCCCTGTTAATATTCACCCCCTGACGGCCCATAAAGGCACATGCCATGAAAAGACATGACCCTATGATCCGGTGGTGACTCAGAGGAATGTTCCCCCCTCCCCGGTCCTGAGACTATTATCTTCAAGCCAATAGAACGTAACGAAGCGACCCACACACAGGAAAGAAGAGATACAGAGGTCGATTGCTCAAGAGCTATGCTAGCTAATTCGGTATAAAGGGGGAGTCAGTATGTTAGCGGGTCAATACACGAGGTTAGTGAACCATCATATAGACTTATAGAGATTGAAATGGGAAAATGATCAAGCAGACAGGGGTGTCATGTGGCATAAACGACCATGACAGAAGAACCCCACACACAGGCTATAGGGACGACTTTGCTCTCCCTGGTCCATGACTGTGGACGGGGAGATAGTGAGAAGCCAATCCCAAGGCCAGAGGGAGGTGTATGCATGCATATACCTCCGACAGAGAGACACATGGCGGGCACACATCGCATAAAAATGCAATCTATATACTAGAGAGAACCTCGGGGAGGGGGATATTACTATAGCCCTTTAGGGATACCCCAGGGCATGTTCGGCACGTAATAAGGAGAAAACCCAATGTTAACACACACGACAAGAGACATTCAATCGGAGGGATTCAGAGATAGGAGAGGAGACATCTAGAAGCATCGCCACATCCCATATCATCTATTTCATTACCAAAGAGGGCTCAATACAACGCGATTACGGCGCGGCATGGCGTTGTCTCTTAGAGGCCGGCCACTGATTACACAGACGGGTATGAATTCCTGATTACAGAGGAGGAGGAAAGCTAAGGAAAATAGGAAGGAGACGGGCTCATATCATCGCCCCTCCATCCATATACATCCACGGAGATTTAACAAGAGAAAGTAGCGGGGGATGGCCGGGAGAAGTCGCCGGAACCCACCTGGCCCTTTCACTTCAGAAACAAAGTATTAGAGAGGGGTGCTTCTTCCCCGGTGTTGAGCTCCTCCAGGCAGACGGACGGGAGGATGGGAGAGATGGTGGTCTCTGGTTCTCTTCCTCAGGAATCCCCCTTTCTTGTTTCCCAAGCTTCCTCGCTCTCGGACGATTCACCTTCACCGTCTTCTTCATCTATTCGGCCGATGATTGGCTTAAATAGCTAGTGATTGGAGTGATTCCACCCGACGCGAAGATAGAATGTTGGATAAGGGCCTCCCATTGCTTTTGTGCGCCGGGTAAGGGGGTGCCGAGAAGTGGAGCGCGCCGGTTAACGGAGCGCGCCGGGTTAGTTGGTTCCGTTGCATTTGCTTGAGTATGAGTCAGACTGTGGGCCTCGGACTGGCTCTGGGCATTGTCCGGTTCCTTCATCTCACCGCGGCTTCGAAGAACCACTATGAGAAACATAGGTAAAGCCTTCGGGGCACTGAACGGCCAGTTCCGGAACCATTTGTGCCTTTGGCTCGGGCACTCGGGTATTGCTTGAGCGGTTGTCGGTTGAAGCTGAGCATCTTTTCTTTTCTTCTTTTTCTCTGATCTCATCTTTGTTCGGCTTCCGCCATTCTTTTTCTTCTTTTCTTTCTTTTCTTCTCTGTCGGCACGAGAGCACTCGATCAGAACCTAAGGCCTGTGGAAGCAGAAGTTAGGAAAAATTAGGAATATTTTTAGTGTCAACAGGACTCTAGGGCGCCTATTATTAGAGAAGATAGAGTTCAGTCAGAATAGGACTCTTCTGAGAATGCAATCAGTCAGGCGACTATGCCCTGATGAACGCGGTCGATCGACTGATCGCGATCAGGCTGGGTTGACCAGATCGTTGGAATTTGAGAAATTTGAATTTTGGGGTCTATTGGGCTAGCAAAAGGATTGAAAATGGGCTGAAGTCCCCGTTAGAAAGTGGCCTAAAAGCTATGGACAATTCAAAATATCAACAAGATGGATAAGAGAATGGCTCAACTTGCGGGTGTAAAATGGGTTCTATAGATGCCCCTCCTTGATATCTGCTTAGGAAGGGAGTGAGCGGAGATGGGGCGGAGGCGACATGAAAAAGGAGATGAAGTGAGGGCGAAGTGGAGTGAACTACAAAGCATGTATCAAGGAAAAAGACACCCATTATGACCAACAAGCGATATAAATAATCCGAAAAAGGTCAAACCAACCACAAGGGCAGGTTAGCACAGATGACATTGTTGATATTTTTCTTTAATGTGTGAAACGTGAATGTAATGAGTGACTTCCAATGAAAAATAAAATGAAGCAGGAATGTAATGAAACTAAGGCGTGGATAAATACCAAGACAAACACGTGATCACCACCAAGGCTAGTAGTGCAAAAGGGATGCACCACATACCTTGGAAAAGAGATGGATGAAGACACTCGCCAACGGGGAAGCACAGATACTGAGACGAAACGGTCATCGTTGTGCCGCAAAGCTCTGAGAAACGGCCCGAGGAAGGCCGTTAATAGCACAATGACGGTCGATCGATAGGTCGCCACCAACACCCAGACATCACATGATGCGAGATGGGACGCGACTCGACGCCAAATTGAATGCGAACCTTGGGCTATAGGCAAACTCGCAACTTGTCCCTGGCGAGGGAAGCATGCGGATGTGCGCAGTTGAAAAATCGACAATGAGTCTCGGATACTCGGCTCTTCCATGCTCGGATCGAGTCACAGGATGGGTCACGCTCTCTCTGTCTCTCTCACAGTGATGATCAAATAATATCGAGCTAGATTCCTAACTCTCAAGCAGCGTCATATGAAAATATACGAAATAAGCAAAATGCCAAAGTAGGGAGCGGACACGATACCTCCACGCTCCGGGCGTGGGGAAGGCGACCTCGGCCGAGACTCGTACTCTCGGTGTACAGTAATTAAATACTTACAGCGGTGAATTTGATTGCCCACTCCACGCAGGGAGGTAAAGGGCTACACATGGGACCCGGGAGTAGCAAATTCGGGTTGATGGGCAGCAATTGGGACCGCTCCGTCGGTGCTGTCCGAACGGCGCGAGCTGGCGATCTGGTGGATCACGCGTTGATCCAACGTTCGATCTGGCTAGGATTGGTCCCAACGCGAAGAGGACTCCTGGCCGAGCAATCCCCTGGAAGGGATCGCGCTGGATCACCTTGAGGAAGGCGAGGCAGCCCGATTCGGAGACCCAACTGCTTGTTGGCCCGAACCAATTCTGCTGTTCCAGAACTGCGCGACCCGGCGAGAATGGATGCTGCGATCAGATCCGAATTCGGATTGTCACGTAACTGGCACCGTTGCGAAGCTCTCTAAAAGATCTACGAACCCATGGAATCAAAAAATTGCCCAAGGAACGCCAAGTGCGCCCCTCTCTCCCATCCCCCCTTGCAGCTGAGAAAGCACCCCCCTTCTGAGGTGTGAGGCCTCATTATCTGCCCCTCTCTGAGTGAGAAGCTCAGCACCGCCGCTGCCGCCGCCGTCGCACCACCACCGTGTCGCCGTTGCAGTTCTGTCCACCTCTGGACAGCAACCCAATTCTTGATTTTTATTTCCCAATCGAGAGATCTGATCGAGCTTAAATTTTGAGGGTGAGTTCCCCACGAAATTCCCCCTTTTGCCTAGAGTCCAAGGTTCGCATTCAAATTGGCGTCGAGTCCCGTCCCGTCCCACATCAAATTGGTATCAGAGTGGGTTTGAGTCTAGGGTAGTTTTGTCTTAGGTTGTATTTGCATTGCCCGGTATATTAAAAGGTGCCTTCGGAACGATAGGTTATGCCTATTGGGAAGGTAACACACTTGCGTGAGTGCGATCTTCGGATCAAACCTCCTTCACGTACCGGATACTGGTTGAGTCTAGGTTTGTAGTCAAGTCTGCATTCCAACTTTGCATTGTTGTAGGGTCATGTCTAGTCCATTAGGGAGTCAGTTTGACTTGTCCCGAGTGTTTGCATGCCCAATCACAGGGGGCCCAATTTCCATCTTTTGCAACTATGGCCAATCCCTACGCCCAAGTCCCAAGGCATTCTTCCTTGGTTAAAACGATGCACACCCTCATGGATAGGATGGACAAGTTTGATCGAGACACGCCGGAATATTTTTGCCGTGCTGAGGCTAGGCTTAACACCATAGAGGATAGGAGGGACACTACCGACCGATCTCTCCAAGGTCTGGTTAGACGAGTCTCCGCCCTAGAGAAAGCCCCGATCAGGCCCGTCCAAGGCAACAAGTCCATGTCTGAGTATATTCGGGACTTTGATGAGTACTTGTTGGGAGTTGGAGAGGAGAGCACCATGACCACATTGTGCTTCCAGAAGGGTTTGCGGATTTACTACCAGTTTGAATTGTTTTGCCGCAACGTGACCACTCTGGAGCATGCTTACCCGGTCGCTCTAGAGGTTGAGCCTTTCGAGTCAAGGTTTGATGCTGCCCTACGGCAAGCATCTACCTATCAGCAAAGTGCCGAGCCGGTGGGACGGTCACATGAGCCCACGAGGCAAGACACTCTTGCCCCAGGACCTCACCCGCCACTGTCGGGGAACCCTTCCCCTCGCTCACAGACTCCCACACTTACGCCGCCTCAGCCGAAGCCATACGTCCTTCCCAAGGGTGAACTTGTCATTGGGGAACCTTTAGCTAGCTGGTTATGGAAGGGCCTAAGTCTAGATGCTCCAATCCCTTGCTACCCATCCATGGACCCACCACTCCCAATAGTACCCATTAACTCGTTTCACAGCACTTTCTAGTCCTTCTGCTTTGTACAAAGTGTGAAAGATCTACTAAGGAGTTTAGATTGTCAATGGGGGTTGACATGTATGTTGGCCTTAGGGTCTAACCAACCCTATAGTCATAGCTTCATGCTTCCAGTTTTGGGGTCTATTACCTCGGTGTACACCATGGGTTATATCACCTCCGAGGTCATGTTGTTCTTTCCCATTCCTGATGAGCCTTACCCCATTCCATATGTCCCGAGGGAGGAACGTTACTTTTTCCATGAGATCCCTATCCCATCGACCATCATGAATGAAGGTGACCATCTACATCTTCACGAATTCCAAACATGGGACTGTGTAGTGAAGGAACCCATCTTGAGGGGTCACACATTCTTTGATCCCTTCAATCCTTTCCCTAATGAACCCCTTGATCCACCATATATACTCCACTTCTTCAAGGAAGTTCACTATCACACCTCTACCCCACAGGCCAATCCACCTACACTCTGCAAAGAGCCAGTTCATTGGGGTACGGAAGAAGGAGAATTCAGCTCTCCTAGCCCACCCAAAGCTTCCAAATCCAAAGGGTTTTCAGTGTATGAATGGTGCGTGTTAGAATGTCTAGGATTCCACACTAATATTAGGTTACATCGTGTGTATACAAGGCACACATTCGGATGTCCTGGGCCACCATTTCATATGTATGGGTCGGTCTAATTGTAGGTTTGTCTAGGGTCATGTGTAAGTCCGTGTTTTTCTTTATTTATCCAGTTTGTCAAGAGTCTATACATACATTTGTCGAGTGCATAGTGAGTTTGCATACGTTGAGTCGAGTCGGTCTAATGCAAGCTTGCAAGTGTCAGTCCTTTTCGAGTGTGAGGCAAGTCGGATCTAATGCGTACGTTGTAGACTTGTCAGAATTTGGGATCAGCTCTACTTCAATGTCTCAGATCTAGTCACCTATAGGGACCCAGCGGTGATTCCTAGTGAGTCTTTGAGCCGTCTCCTCCCTTTGAGAGTGACCCCACCCCGGAGTGTCCACCACTAGCCTCATTCCCACAGCAGCGTGTGCATATGAACATATACGGGATGAGCAGGTGACGATTACTAGGAGTGGAGTGTACCTCCGTGCTACCTAATACAGTGACGTATCCGTAGGAGCCACGTGAACATCTACACCCCTTACTCGACGGGGTCGAGTTTCTCCCACCCGGGGAGAATTGATGGGACATCGAAGCAAGGTCGCTAACATTTTTTATTTTTATTTATATCCTTGGGTTAATTAGGTTTGCAATTTTATGGCAAGTATAAGCCAATGTGTTAGTCCTTAGAAGTCTTTGGGTTTCTTTGTAAAAAGCCAATAGGTCCAGTGGGGTCCCCCATCCTTTCCCCTATTGGGCCACCTAGTTCATAGGGCCCCTAGGGGATGGTCCACGGTCCAAGTTTGACTTGGACCAAGGAGACAAGGTAGGAAAATGTCAATTTCCCACTTGCCATGGGCGCCCCCCCCCCCTTTATTATTTTTTTATTTTTGTAATTTGACCACATGGGAGATTAATCTCCTATCCCCTAAGTGCCCCTCTCTAACCCTAGATCTGACGTTAGTTTAGGTCTTTTATCCATTGCTATATAATCCTTGTATTTCCAAAATTTGGAGATTAATGAATGAAAAATCAGAAAATTGCTCAAGGAAGGCCAAGTGCGCCCCTCTCTCCCCTCCCCCCTTGCAGCTGAGAAAGCACCCCCTTCTGATGTGTGAGGCCTCATTATCATCCCCTCTCTGAGTGAGAAGATCAGCACTGTCGCCATCGAGCTGTTGTCGCACCACCACTGCCTCGCCATCGCAGTTCTGTCCACCTCTAGACAACAACCCAATTCCCAATTTTTATCTCCCAATTTGGAGATCTGATCAAGCGGAGGGGGGCGCCCATGGCAAGTGGGCAATTGGCATTTTCCTACCTTGTCTCCTTGGTCCAAGTCCAACTTGGACCATGGACCATCCCCTAGGAACTAGGTGGCCCAATGGGGGAAAGGATGGGGGACCCCTCTGGACCTACTAACTTTTTATAAAGAAACCCAAAGACTTCTAAGGACTAACACATTGGCTTATACTTGCCATACAATTACAAACCCAATTAACCCATGGATATAAATGTAAATAAAAAATGTTAGCGACCTTGCTTCGATGTCCCATCAGCATGCAGGGCTGATCCTCTATCGATGAAGAAGACACGAGAACGAGATGGTCCTCGACAGACCGCAATCCGAGTGAAACAGACAGATGGAAGGCCGCTACACAGGAAAACGGTTGAGAAGAAAATCGCTAAGCCACGTCTAGACTCGAACGTGAGACTTGAACCTCCACCCCTTTCGACCGGCCAGGAGGGATGGGCCTTGTGTAGAAAGCACTTTTGACTTGCAAAACAACTTAGTCGAACACAAAAAAAGCAACCCAAATCAGATCTAGGATGTGTAATATCTAAAAACTCAAACTATGAAAAAAATGCATAAATGGAAGGGTGGATACCCGGGGTGGTGGTTTTTTAAACCCCTAAGGGGCCTGGGAATGATACGAGAGGTAAATGAATGCGATGAAGATGGTAGAACGTGAAGAAAGAGAGGAAAAACGATGCTATGATGACAAAAAAAAATGACGAAAGACAATGGGGAAGACGATGCAAAAACACAATAGAACCGGGTACTCCCTGAACCAAAGGATTGAAGGACGTGGAAAACCAGTTCTCCCTGGCTGAGACTCGCTCTAGAAATCGACAGCACCTCGACGCGAGCTCCAAAATCTCCCCCCTCACGAACATGAGCCAAGGGTCCTATTTATAGACCCTTGAAACCCTAGCTCGAATCAAGGGGATAAGAGCGAAAATTAACCCTCATACCTTTAACAAAAATCGTAGATAAATCTCCTAGGAGTCCCCAAGATCAAACGGCACGTCCCGAGGCTCGAAATCCGTGGATGAAACAGTGGAGCAAGGACTCTATTCGACCATGGATAGAGAGAAAAAAAGTAGTTCCAGAGATGGGGAAGGGGTCACACCAACCCCTAGAACTAAATGTAAGGGCCCCTAGGGCCATTTCCAGAGACGGGGAAGGGGGGAAAACGCCGTCTGCCACGGCGAGGGAAAGATGGTCCTACCAGGGACCGCAAGACATGGGAGACGGTCCGCTTTTGACCGCAAGGAACAAAATGGTCCAGAATGGGCCGCTGGGCGATCAAAACAGTCTGAGGGAAACTGTTAGATCTGATAGAAATGTCCCTAAAGGGGACGCTACCCAAGTAGGCTGCTCTTTTTTGTTTTTCTTTATTTTTTTTTATATTATGAATATGCATGCATGCACTAAATTACCTGAATTATTGACATAAATGCTCAATGCTTGTAGGGAAAACATCAGACGAGGATCTCATGGCTCCAAGTCTAGGCAGTGTACCTTGTTGGGCATGTGTTGAACATACTTAATTCTTTGGTTTTGATGATGTCTGACTATGACTCATTGATGGATTTGACCTGCATTTGATAATGTCAACATTCATGCATTTTAGGTCATTATAAGCAAGAATAAGAAAATGGCACAAAAAATGAGATAACTGGATGCATAAGAATCAAGACAGGTGATAACACAATAGGGTGCACAGAAATCAAGGCAACAGGGTGCACAAAAATTCATGAAGACTTGTGGCACACTAGGTTGGTGCACATTTGCACCTAAGCCATAAAAGGTCAGTGCATATTACTGTTCATGCATATAAAAGGTCAGTGCATGTTTTGTATTCAATGCATATAGGTCTGTGCACATCACTGTTCACAGTTAAATAAGGTCGGTGCACATTTGGTTAGTATGCATATAGGTTGGTGCACATACTGTTCAGGTCTGTGCACATGACAAATCAAGGTCGGTGCACATTTGTCTTCAACACTACAAGATCGGTGAATGTTTGCTTGATGGCAATATAAGGTTGGTGCACATTCTGTTTCATGTCACATAAGGTCGGGGCGCATGCATGCATTCTGCATATCAAGGTCGGTGCAGGTTTTGCTTCAACACACAAAGACTATGCACACATGAGCTCCAAGGTCAGTGCATGTTTACGTTCTGGCAAGATAAGGTCTGTGCACATTCGCTATTTGACAATATAAGGTCGGTGCATGTTTTGGTTTCAACACATGAAGTTTGTGCATGTTTTTACCTTATGGCACACAAGGTCTGTGCACATATGAAGACATGGTCGGTGCAACTTCTGGCTAGCGCTACTAAGGTCGGTGCACATTTTCTCGATAGCTTACAAGGTTGGTGCACATTGAGCCAGCGTAGAATGAAGGTCTGTGCACTTTTCGCCAGCGCAAGACCAAGGTCGGTGCACATATGTAGACAAAGTCTGTGCACATATGAACCAAGGTCGAGGCATGTTTGGATATTGTGTTAACTAAGGTCGGTGCACGTTTGGTTTCAAGACTACTAAGGTCGGTGCACCTTTAGCAATTCAACAAAGAAGGG
This sequence comes from Amorphophallus konjac, assembly GCA_022559845.1. Classification (NCBI taxonomy): domain Eukaryota; kingdom Viridiplantae; phylum Streptophyta; class Magnoliopsida; order Alismatales; family Araceae; genus Amorphophallus; species Amorphophallus konjac. The sequence goes on along the minus strand of CM040129.1, from coordinate 85,469,433 downwards.
TCGGTGCATGTTTTACTTCAACGCACAAGGTTAGAGTGAAATCAAGTCTGAGCATATATCAAGGACCGAGCACATGCCAAGTCTGAGCATATTTCAAGGTCCTTGCATATATCAAGTCTGTGCACGCTGTTGAAAGTCTGTGCACATGCTGAAGTCTTAGAGGAAGTGTCGACACCTTGGTTCAGTGTGCCGACACCTTGGTCTTCCAGAGAGCGTTGAAGTCAGGTATCCTCAAAGAAGTGCCGACACAACTGTAGATGGATTAATCTACCCCGCACCCCTTAACTAACCATGCATGTATATGAAGCAATCATAGAAGTATGAATAAGGGGGTAATGAATATAAGAACTGACCGTGATCGCCACCAAGGATTAACAACGCCAAAGGATGAAGAAGTGTAAAGAACGGCGCCGTGTACCTTGGAAAGAAAACTTGATCGCGCTTGACAAACGAGGTACGGGGAACTTTGTGGATTCAAATCTCCTCTCCTTCCAACCGGCTAGAGGAAAAGGGCCTCACGTTGTATTCATGCTCTCCTGCAAAACAAAGCCGAAATAAGGACAAAAAACCCTTTAGAACATGCATGTGTAGCATCAATCCCGCAGTTATAAAATAGGGATAGAAATTGAGAGCAAACTCACCGGGGGGAGGTTTTTTGTAATACCCCGATTTATTTATTGAGCCTTTATTAATTAAAAATTGAAATAAAATGGATTAATGCTTAAATTTCGTAATTTAATATTTAATTCATTAGTAAATAGAACTAGTAAAAATTCGACTACCTTATAAAAATCTAGAAAAAATGGTAATTGGGTAAATGATCATTTATTTAGCAACTTTGTCTTCTGTGGTCGACCCAACAAAAATCCGTAATCATGTCTAATTAATGGATTAAGTCCAAAATACACACTTACCTAACCTTTACCTAACCTTTGCTTAAACCGTAAAATTAGAGCTTAATACTCAACCAAATGACCCCAAATCGGTGGCAAATGAAAGGCCACGATCTAAGGATCATTTATCTCTATCAATCGAGCGAAACCCTAACCCTAGAGTGTGGTGGCGGCCGAGCTTTGGCTAGGTCAAATATTTCGGCGCCGTTTCAAACACTCACCTTGCATCGATGAATTCTCCCAGCACCGAAGGCTCAAGAAGGTGTATGAGCTATAAAAATAAAGCTCTTCAACCCTAGTTTCCTTTGGTAGCTACGGCAGCCGCAGTGGAGTTTGATCTAGGAAGATCTTTGGCGATTAGTGGAGGTGGGTCGGCATCTCGTCGTCCTCCTTTCTTCATCTTTGTTCCTTCGATTAAGGTAGGTACCCTCGACCAAAATCAGCACATGAGTACATCATTTTGTTCCTCTCGACAAGATCTTTCCATTGATAGTAAAAGCCCTAATTATTATTAAGTATCCAAGGAGATCTCGAGGTTTTTCTGAAGTGCTGTCAATATTATTCTTCAATCTAGTTCCTTAGTTTCTCTCTTCGGTTGAGGTAGGTTATAACAGACCAAACTCTAATTAACATATATGGTTGTAATCAGCAGCATGTTAGCTTTCATTTGGGGTAGAAAGCCTTAAATTTTATGCATCATGTTTAGAGAATTTCTGATTTGAGTAAGAGCATGTCTAGACGTGATTTATGATGTATTCTTTTGAGTTAAATCATGATTTCGAGTTATTAATCTTGATCCCCATATAGCATGTCATATATGGTTGGAATCAGCATCGAGTAAACTTTCTTTTGATATATAAAGCCCCAATTTTCATCATGTATATTGTGAGAATTTCACGTTTTAGTAACAGCATGTCAAAATTAGGGTTTCTAGTGTTCTTGTCTTTATAAATCGTGATTTCAGCAAGTAATTATAAAATTGACTTTGCTGTTAGATAGAATTTTTCATAACCTTTCCAACGGTACCAAAAGCCCCTTGTTTCAAGTCCGTTTGCATGAGAATTTAGTGTTTTTAATTAAACCCTATCAACCCTCAACTTCCCGGCGTTCATCGGACGTGGAAGGGATGACCGGAATACACCCAGGGTTGGACGATCTTACGATAGACCACATATCCTAGTTGAACGGTCTCTCAGAGACCACACAACTAGGGTTGGGCGGCCCCTACTGGACCACATATCCAGGGTTGGGCGGCCATGCCCTAGACCACACATCCAGATAAACGGTCCTCAGATGACCACATAACTTGAACGGCCAGAAGGTGACCACACAACCCAGGGGATGGGCGGCCACCCCATGACCGCCCAACCACTTGGGCGGCTCCAGAAAGACCGCCCATCACTTGGGCGGCCCTGTCCTGGCCGCCCAAGTCCCCCTTCAGCTAGTGGACAGATGCCTTCGTCCCTGTTAGCCCAGTAGATGTAAGGTTCGCCATGAACCATTTATCTAGACAGTAAGTGACTTAATGAGAGTTCTATATGATTCATCTTAGTGTCATAAATGATAATTAGTAAATTAGAAACCCACATGATAAGTGGTTAATTTTGTAACTAAATTTCTGTAAATTGCATGTTGTTCATTCCTACGCGATCTTGTTCATTCTCTTTATCATCATGAATCATCTTTTTGGCAATTTGACTTAATGTAATTGATAATCCTTGATAAATTAACATGGAAATTAGGTTTATAATGAACTTTTAGTTGCCGGATAACCATTCTATTCCAGTAGAACGTTGACCAAATTATGGACTTCTTGTAAGCCATTAGCCCCTTTAAGTTGGATTAACCTTGAACTTATCACCGGAAACTCCATCCGGCGAACTTAGCATCACGGGATTTCTTTATATCCTTGTTAAGAACCTAATGACCACCAGAACTACCGTTTTACGTGACCAAACCGTTGGTTTAAGTCTTGGATCGAATTGGGCTATGAGAGGCATGCGCGGCCTGTATTAGACCGCATATCCTCATAGGCGGCCCGATTCTGACCGCATATCTTTAATACGGCCCGATATGGACCGTATATCTTGTTCATGGGTTTTAATGTCTTCTGGACATGAGCGGCCCATATCACACCGTTCATACCTTAGAGCAGCCTACTGTCAGCCGTTCATTCTTGACCTCGTGGGCTGAGTTTCAGTCCAGTTCCTGTATGCACGGCCCTGTGTTAGCCGTACATACCCATTGAGCGGCTTCTGTACGACCGCACATCTCTCGGAGATGAGTTTCATCGTGTTTTTATGCTCTTGAATCCAAGGACAGGTTGGTCCTTTAAATCTTGAACTTCTGACAAAAATTCCTCTAATTAAATTGGCCATTTAACTTGACTGAATGTCTAGACAACGTGGGATCTTGGATCCAATAAGTCAATGCCAACGCATCATAAGGGCCCGGTCTGGTCCTGGGGAGAGCGCCCGAAAAATTATTGAGCCCATGGGATGTTATAATGACATTGTGAGGCATTGCACCGAGTGACTGACTAGTGTGACGTCTATGACATAAAATCTCTTGTTACACTTGTTACTTGATCGTGCTTGAAATGTTGTTTAAAATACTTGCTTGTTGACTAATTCTCTATTACTATCTCCTGTTGTAAATTCTTGTACTTACTACTCTTGTTAATTCTTGTCATTATATATTTCTTGACCTTGCAAGATCTGTTTATTACGTTGTTTCATTATATCGTCATTTATTTCTTTTATTAGCATGGCATATGAAAAATGTAATTAAATTGTTAATCATGTAAACTTGCCTGTTATTTCCTACTAAGCGTCAGCTCATAGTTGTTGTTTCCCCTTTTTCCAGGCTGTTTAGGTGATGACACGCATACCAATGGGGAGGGACAGAAGTGATACTTTTGAGTGTGCCTGTCAGTAGATGCCGAGTTGGCATAGATGTTTACCTCTAGTCATTCCTTAGAGTTGTGTTAGTACTTTATTACTTTTGGAATCAGTTATTGTATTAGAATCAGTTTGGAAGTTATGTTAGATCGTATTTTAGCAGTGATGGTTATTGTAATAAATTTGGAATCTTTCTTGATCAATAGAGTTCTTCTTTCCATAGCACCTGTGTAATTGATTAGTTTAGCTTATTAATGTTATTTCTAGCTAGTTTCTAACTATACGACTCGATATTCCGCGTCGGGGCGTGACATTTTTAACCCCTATGGAAGGGTGAAAAAGATAGGTGTGTGTGTTGTGCATGCATGAGAGTTGAAATCATGAGATTTGGTTGAGAGAATAGAGAGAAATCATTGATGCAAAACGGGGGAAAACGCATGTGTAGCAGAAAAGTGCAAAAAATTATGATGATTTATGATTTTGAGAGAAAGAGAACTAAGAATATAGACCATGAAATAAAGCCCAGAAGGATGCAATGGAAAGCTAATACTTCCCTCTTCAAGTCAGGGTCGAAGTTATGAGTTGGAGTTGCAGCATGGCTTCGCCCCGAACCAAGAAAGAGCCCCCCGTCGCGACTGCGAACTGGGCAGTTTTTATAGAGTTTTGTAAGAAAGCCCCATCTTCTTATCACAATTTCTGGAGATATAGTCCAAGATAAATTGAGTTCTCTAGATCAAACTCGAGATAATACTAAGGACAAGAGTTAGGAACAAACGGGGATCAATTCGGAGGAGGATTCTAGAAGATATGGCTCTTGGAAGGTAGCCCTGTCGCACTAGAAAATAGAGTTTTAGTTGTACCAGGATGTTTAAATCCTGATCTTGTGACCCAGATCTCGAGAGATATAGCCAATGAAAATTTGATTTCTATGAACCAAATTCAAGATAATACAAAGGGACAGAAGTAGGAAAAAATGGGGATCGATTTGGATAAGAATTGAAGAAGTTATGGGCTCTGCAAGATAGGTCCGTCGCATAGTTTTCGAGTCAGAGTCCAGCACGAATTGGACTCTCAGTTATGTGTAACGGTCTATCGTAGGACCGTCACATGTGCTCTGACGATCTAGGGTAGGTCCACCACGCTCTAAGGGTTAAACTGGGTGATTTTGGACAAGTTTGGGTGTGACGTAGCTATACTAGACCATCACATGTGCTCTGACGGTCTTACGATAGACCGCTACATGTATTGTGACGCACCTACACTAGACCTTCACACCGATGAAGGAAAATCTGGGCAGACTACGCGTGACTTTGGAAATTATAGCGTATCTCTCAAACGGGGCAGAACTAACAAAAGTGGTAGAAGAAGAAATTGTAGATAACGGAGAGAGGAACAACGTTCATGAAGAAAATAAGATGAGAAAATGATCATAAGAGGGAGCAAATGGTGCTAGAATGGAGAGAAAGAATTCTGAACAGCACAGCACGCCGGAAAAATGCAAATAGCTCACAAACGGGGCAGAACTGGCCAACGGCGTACAAGAAAAAATTGTAGATCGTTGAAAGAGGAACAACTTTGGTGAAGATAGCTTTTTGAATAGAGGGACAGAAGGGGATGAAAAAGGACCACTTTCAGGACTGTACAACGGGAGAGAGCCGATTACTTGAGGGAAGCCGGCCTAAATGGGCCGAAAGTCGACTTAGAAGCCAGAAGTTGATAAAATAAGCTCCGGGGCTCTAGGAAATCATGATCTCTAGGGCTCAAAGGGAATGGAACAATGAAAATTGGCTCGAAATCCATCCAAGGAAGGCTCCAAAATAATGGCTAATTCGGGACATCAAAAACGATGAATAAGAGAAATGACGTAACTTATGGGCTAAAAACGGGTGTCAACAGATGCCCCTCCTTGATGTCCGCTTTGCAAGGGAACGAGCGAAAGTGACGCGGAGGTAAAATGGAAAGGAGATGGAGCGAAAGCGACAGCGACGTGAAATGGAGATGAAGCGGAGATGAGTTGGAGAGAACTGAAAAGCGGGCATCAAGGCAAAAAGAAACCCGTCACAACCAACAAGCGACAGAAATTCTCCCGAAAATGTCGAACTAACCACCTGAAATGGATGACAAGGATGAGACATGTCTGGAGAACTAAACTAAGGGAAAGGAAACACGACCAGCCTCATTGGGGACACAATCCACAGACAATGAGTGGGTCGAAAGGAACAAAACATAAGAGCTAGAAAATGAGAGATAAAACTGAGATAAAATGCAGACAGGAATCACGCTGGCCAACCAGACCAAGCGGCAAGATTAGAGAAAATGTTCAAATTCAGAGTGGAATGAAGAATCTCTTATCCAAGAGAGCTTAAGTGCAATCAACCATTGCTGAGGAGAAATCCTTGAAAGAATCTCGAGACGTGAGTGCTCAAAATGACATGATGCATGCTGGGCTAAAATAAAGAAATCATTAAAACGAATGCAAAGAAAGATAAAATAGAAAGTACTCAAGGATACTATTGCTAGACTGAGCAAGATGGGGTCAAGAGTCTTCTTGCAACTACGGCGTGCTAGATAGAGTCCATCGTCCCCCACCCAGCTCAACCAAGCGGCCTATCCAACGATTAACTGTATGCTCCTAGATCATCATCGTTTTTGTTAAAGGGGAACATCAGATCCCAGAACACACGGGTAACTAGCCAGTCCTTGAGAGGCTATAATAATGTAGATATCATATTGTAATGCAACAATGAGAAGGGATAGAGAGCCATACCTAACTTACCTGCCAAGCGAAACGGCATTTTTTAGATTTTTCAAATTTTTTGATTTTTATGAATTTTCATCATAAGACATCCATATGACATGACATGATGTGAACATAAACGAATATGAACGAGCATGACAAGAACATAACATAATAAGAGAAATATGAACGAACATGGCACAACATAATATAATGCAGATGGATGAAACATAACAAACAAACAAATGGCAAGCATGCATGCGGCTAAAGGCACGGTGGGACAAGATAACACGTAAGTGGTGGGACATCACACGTGGTGGTATAAGGACATGGTGGGACAAAGACACGTGACAAGGACATGGCGGGACAAAAGACATGACAAAACACGTTCTTCAATCAAGGCCCAAGATCAGAATGAAGCAGAACTGCCAGGTTCATAATCGTGAGACAATGCCCTCTCATGGAGACATGATTAAATATGGTGAAAGCTGAGAAGGATTAAAGCTTCAGAACAGATTGAGAGATAAGATTGAAGATGAGAGAACAGATCAGAAGCACGTGAACAAGGGACAGAGCGAAAAGATATAGCAAGGAATGCCTGAACACTTGCAACATGTACACTTAGCAAACATATTACATACCTGTTCTTAAATGCAAATGCATGAAAAAAAAAGACACGTTTTTTCGATTTATGTAATTTTATGATTTTTTTGAATTTTCAACAATATTTGATTTTTCTGGATTTTTGAAATTTTTGATTTTTTCTAGAATTTTAAAAATATTTAATTTTTTGATTTTTAAAAATATCTATTTTTTTGGATTTTTAACAATATCTCATTTTTTGGAATTTTGACAATATCTCTTCTTTTTTTTGTTTTATTTTGTTATTTTTTTTTGAAATAGCAATCTGCAGCACCGAAGGCGGGCTCAAACTACTGGCCAGGGATCGCCGTCCCTCCCCTCTCATTAAAGGCTTCTCTTGAGCAGGGCGTGCATGTGAGGGTGGCTTGCCACAACCAACCGCCTCTAAAGAACGGTGCCCCTACTAAGGCCATACCCGGGATACAACCCAACATAAGAGGGAGAAGTAGAAAAAAAATTGGAGACAAGCTTCGTGCAGGATGGGAGATATCAAGGCTCGAATTCTTTCCAGGGCACTACCCCTCAAAGAGATAGCCTGTTACATCGGGGCTTTGTGTCTTTGATTTTTAGACCCATATTTACTAGGCACGCATGCGACCGGTCTCATGACGTCCCGCGGGGAACTGTACTACCACTCTTGTCATGCCTTCGATTCATAATTTTACATATTTATTCATTCTTATTTTGATAGCCCTTATTGGCTAGATATAGCATGAAAGCTTACTTTTGAGGGTCAAGACTGCCCTTATTTGAGACCTCTCTCGTATTAGGGAGCGCCTAGGTTTGTCATCTTATCCATCCATCTCTTGCCCCTGCACTTGGCCGAGCAGAGAAAAGAAAGGACCTTTGTGCATACCCAAAGTATGGCCAAAGCAGCAACGGTGTGCCTCAGAGGAATCGGCTATGGCTCACCGTGTAGTGTGTGAAAACCCATGCTCAATGGTCACCCTCAACGATCGGGGAAAGGAATTAGACTCCCAGTGCGGAGCTATCACCAGCCTAAGGATGCTGCAGAAGCGAACTCATTTAATTAAAATAAGCAAATTTCTAAAAGCCACTTAACCATGTTTAGGAAACAACATTATAGGCATGTGCAGGTGTAAGAGAGATAATAGCGATGATAACATTTTCTTGCACAAAATAACGATACCTTGCAAATCCATAGTGTGGTAATCGCATCCTGACGCGATCTTGACCATCGAGCTTTTGAGCAGCACGAGCTTTGTATTCCTTACTTGACAGGACGAAAGGGAAAGGATAGCAAAGGATCAAAGATTCCTCTACACGGAGGAGCGGCAGACATCAAACTGGACGAATAAGGATAAAAAAGAAGAGAGATGAGGGCTGGAACTCCCTCGTTAAGGTGTAGAGACCTTGATAACAATGAACCAGATACAAAAGAAACCAGATCAGCTGAGATCAAGGTGGGCTAAAACCTCAAAAATAGCAAGAAAAAGGGCAACACCCTCGAAAGGTTGAAGAGGAGTGAGTAGAAAGAAGAGAATAAGAATCATCCGACGTGGTCGGAGAAAGAGAATGGTAGACACCCGACAGGGTCAGGGAAGAAGAATTAGAACCACCCGACAGGGTCGGGGAAGAAGAATCGTGGGCATCTGACAAGGTCGGAGAACGAGAACCTGGAGATACCGGAGGAGAAGGATCAGAAGAAGAAATCCCTAGATCGGGATAAAAGGATGCCGTGGGCCGAGGCCTAAGATAGTAAGAATAAGGAGAATCTGGAGAAACCAGATGAAAAGAGTGGGAGTTTGCGGTCTCGGGAGGAGAGGAGAAGATCATGGACGCGGGATTGGAATAAGGAAGATACACCACCCAAGGGTGGGAGCTGAGTAGAAGGAATGGCGAATGAAAAGTAGGGGAGGAAGAGAGAGTGGACCCCTGAGTGCACAATTGACAGCCCTTGAACCTGCGCCGCCTCCTCTTCTTAGTTGAAATTGGCTTGAAATGGACCCGCCTGGCGTGGGCTCGAATCCTTGGGCACCTTGCCTTGCAATACCTTCTCAAATAGCGAGCCCATCCAGCAGACGGCCTGACCCGATGATGAACACGCAGCTTCACCGGGGTGATTGCCCCTAGACACCCGACGCTAACAACATTAGACGGACATTCTTGGACAGATAACTCCTCAAAATGCTGCATATCATGGAACCATAGAGTATTGTTACTTGGCACAAGTAGCATGAGATTTGGCAGCTCCACTCGGCAATCAGACTTGAAGCATAACTCCCTTGCTAATAGAGGAGCACGAAACTGAGGGAGGGTAATACACGGCATTGACGTGACCGATGTACCGATAAACTGAGAGAGGTTGCTTAGAATGTACAGAATGTCCTTCGAAAATGCAGAAGATATGGCCAACTGCCCCTTGGACATGGAATTCACCAATCCTTTGGCAGCCATATGAGTTAGCAAAATCTGAGTAGAGAACCCTTCTCGGCCAGTGAACTGAATGGCGAGAGAGCGAGAAGTAAAAACAACATCAATAATTGAACCCCCGGTAAGCAATGAGATTGCCACCAGCCTTGCTCTTGAAGAGACTGGCACCAATACAAGGGAACTCTTCTTAGCAACCGACATAGGAGATAGTGGCACATCAGCCCCGAAATAGCCTGGGACTAGGACATGTATCGGCATTCAGAGGATAAACTCTTGACCTTTGAAATGCACAACCGGCAAGTAATCGCCCTGACTCGGCTCATCGTCTCCCCGGGGACCAGACCCGAGGGGTACCAGAGGTAGCGTGCACCCGCTCCATGGGGTGTAAGTGGATAGAGGAACGGGGACAGGAATTGGTTTGGATGGCGTGGAGGTGTCAACGGGAGTGGTGATGTGTTTAGGTGGAGGCAAAGGGGTTAAGATGATGGCAAGCTCAGGTGCGGGCAAAGGTGAAGCCGGAGGTGAGGGTGGAGGTATAGCCTGCTCAGGCTCGAGCCACGATGGTGACAGAGATGGCAAAGGCGGTGGGGATGGTAGAGGTGACAGAAGCACTGGAAGTGGAGACCGAGATGATAGTGATGGCAATGGAGAAGGTGAGGATGGTGATGAAGGCGATGGGGGTAATGGACATGGGGGTGGAGATAGTGGAGAGGGAGGTCGTGGTGCCCACCGTCGACATGTCGACACAACGCGTCGAGCGGCGTTAGGGATAGAAGTAGTGGAAGTGGCGGCGGGAGAAGAAGGGGAGGCACTGGCCTGAGCAGAGGCTTGGGTTTGTGGAAGTTGCGAGATTGGATAGGAGATGGTGATGGAGATGGCGAATGTAATGGGGTAGGCAAGGTAGTAGGTAATGGAGCGAGTGCAACGCTAGACGAAGAATCACTAGGGTGCCCCTGGTCTTGTAAAGATGGAGACGGCTGCTTGGGCGGTACTTCTTGTTGCTGCTGCTTGCTGCGAAGATCTAAAACAACTTTACGCATGGCGGTCCAATCAATCCTTTTATTATCTTCCAGGTCATAAACATACTCTCGGAACTCGGGACAATCCTCAACCAAATGCCCCTGCTGGCGATGAAAATCATAATATTGAAGCATATTCCCGACCGCGGGTCGGCAAGGCACAGCTGGAGAGAGCGGCAACGCGTGAGCGGCCATCAAAGCCCTAAAGATGTCGATAAAGCACTTCGGCAACGGAGGACGACGAGCCTGCTTCGGGCAAGGCAGATGCCGAGGGGTATGAGGTGGTGGAGAAGGTTGTGGAGACGGAAGTGAATATTGCGTAGGCAATAGTGCTTGGCCGGCGGAGGAGGGATTTGGTGAAGGCATATGTGGAACGGAGTGGGGAGGTATGTAGACGGCATCCACCTGCTCGGGATATGGTGTGACCTTGACCTGGGGTGGAGACGGAGACGGGTATGCGGACGCATGAGGCTGACTCATGAAGGTTGGTATGCGGAGGCGTATAGGTATGTAGAGGCGGGGGGTTGACTCGTGGAGGGATATGTGGCGAAAGGCTGACTCATGGCGGGCTGACTCATGGGAGTGTAGGGTTGGCACGTGGAGGGTGAAGGTTGATATGTGGAGGTGGATGGTGGAGACTCGGGGTCAAGGGAATCTTGGATTTGTTGGCAAATGAAGTGGGCTCGGCAGTAAAGTTGTTGCCAGGAGGTGATGTCGTTGAGGGCTAAGATAAACCGATACTCGGGCGCGACATTGGATATCAGCATCTTGATTTGCTCTCTCTCTGGAATGTGCCGTGGGACCTGCGCGGCAAGGCGACGCCAACGGTCAGCAAAGGTGCAGAACCCCTCGTCGGGCTTCATCATCTCATGGGCCAGATCCACAATAGAGTACTTGGGCCCAACCTGGTCTTGAAACTGCTAAATAAATCCCTCTTATATAGCTTGAAAATTCACAACTTGCTCTTGCGGAAGAGAGAAGAACCAATCCCGAGCTGGGCCTTCCAATAACAGACCAAACAGATAAGCCATCAAGTGTTGGTCATGTCAAAATTGGGCCGACTCATAAACAAACTCCTTTAAGTGCACATACGGGTCACCGACTCCACTATAACGACGATATGTGGGAATTTGTGATGGAGGTGGGAGCCAAAGACCTTGGAAAGCGAATGGAACACTTAAAGAGGATTTAGGATCGATTCGACGTTGAAGCTCATCAAGTTGGCGTTGGGTTTGAACAATCATCTCTTGGGTAGGGAGAGATCGAGAAGAATATGGGCCAGCTTGAGCAAGAGGATGTGAATTCGGACCAGTATGATGATAATGGACCGGATAAGAGGATCCAGGCTGAGAAGAAGAAGGGTCCATTCCGAGAATGGAAGGATATGTTGGTCTGGAAGAAGCATGAGCATAATGACCCATTGGGCTGGCAGCATAAGGAGAAGAAGAATGAGTCCCATTAGAAAAATAAGGCCCATTTGGAGAATGGGGCCCGTTAAGATGATGAGACCCATTAATGAGAGAAGAAGGCCCATTAAGAGAAGGAGGCCCATGAGGATGAGATGCAATAAGACGTTGGGCCTGGGCCGGATCCATTTGGTGAACAAGGCTTGAAAGATGGGCCATATGATTAGCATGTTCCTCGGAGGGATCAGAGGTACCACGGGAAGATGGGCTCGCGTGGGAAGAGGATTCCACGCGAGAATGGGAAGAAAATTGAAAAAAATAATGATACAAGGGGTTAGAATGATACTCCATGAGAAAAAATGGAGACTTAATACAAGGAGATCAAGGACAATACAAATGGGGAAGCAAGGGCTTAATGGGCTTGAGAACAAGGGGCGGTTGACCCACTAATGCAAAGACCAATGGACAACGGACCACGGGACAATGGACTAGACAAATGAACACACAAAATGGGCTCGCCTAAAGTGGGCCTAACAACAACAAAACATGTGGATACAACACAAAACACCACTGATGGGCTTGGACAAGCCCAAATAACACAAACAATGCAATGCGAGAGTTTTCACCCAAGTCAAACAAGTTGATATGATGGGAAATATTTTATGGATTTTAATAGACCTTTTAATGATTTGAATGAATAATAATTCCCTCAAGATAGGAATCCTATGGGAATAAGGTCTAAACTTTCGGTTGACTAAGGTTAACTCCCTCACACTTATGCAAATACAAGCTTAAAGGGTGGAAAGGTACAACCGGCCCGGTGTCCGTGTAGGAATCCACGGCTCGCGGGGACTTATGGAGGTCCCGGATAAGATCACCTAGTCGACTCCAAGGAATATGGAGGTTAGAGGATCACTTACCAAGGTAGGAAATGAAACTATGATATGCAATGTATGGCCCTATGTGCACCGGAGTGCATGCAAATTCTAGCTTAAAACTAGAAAATCAAGACTAGATTAAACTATGCAAACTTGATCCAACTAAGACAAATAGTATATGGATGGAAAGCCAATACAAAGGTCTACACAACGGGCCCAAGAATAAATCAATCAGACCTCGGGAGGTCAATCAAATCACTGAGCAAAGTTGCCCCCGTGAACCTGTGTGCAGACCACATGCAGATTTTATGGATAAAATGCTAAAATGATGATAATTTTTAACTAAGCAAATGAGACCCAAATGATGCAAATAAGCTATGGATGGAAAGATAATATAAAGGACTATCCAATGGAATAAAAATGAGTGCAATCATACACCGAGAAGGCAGTCAAATCACTAAGTAAAGATGTACCTGTGAACCTGTCCCTGAGCCTGCCTGCAGAACTTATGCAGAAAACTTAAAAAGTTGGATAATATTAGAATATCCAAATGTTAACCAAATTATGCAAATGATATATGTATGGAAAGACAATACACAGGGCTATCCAATGGAAGAAAAATCAGCGCAATCGGACATCGAGATAAAAAGTTATGTCCCAACGAACACGGCCCTATGAGCATGCGCGCAGGACTACCAGAATCTGTAACGGTCTACCAAAGGACCGTTACACGACTCTTGCGGTCTACTATAGGACCGTCACACTATCATAGCCCTTCAAACACCCCAAACAGTGGAAGAATGGATAAAATATCACCTAAACATGCACATGCACACACCCAACTTACAAAAGAGCATTAAATCAAACGTGGTGGGCATTGGTGTCCCACCGTGATCGACAAAAAAAAAAGATTGTAGATGGATTAATCTACCCCGCGCCGCTTAACTAACCATGCATGTATATGAAGCAATCATAGAAGTATGAACAAGGGGGTAATGAATAGAAGAACTGACCGTGATCGCCACCAAGGATTAACAACACCAAAGGATGAAGAAGTGTAAAGAACGTCGTCGTGTACCTTGGAAAGAAAACTTGATCACGCTTGACAAACGAGGTGCGGGAAACTTTATGGATTCAAACCTCCTCTCCTTCCAGCCGATTAGATGAAAAGGGCCTCATGTTGTATTCATGCTCTCCTGCAAAACAAAGCCGAAACAAGGATAAAAAACCCATTAGAACATGCATGTATAGCATCTATCCCGCAGTTATAAAATAGGGGTAGAAATTGAGGACAAACTCACCGGGGGGAGGTTTTTAACCCCTGTAGAAGGGTGGATAAGATAGGTGTGTGTGTTGTGCATGCATGAGAGTTGAAATCACGAGATTTGGTTTAGAGAATAGAGAGAAATCATTGATGCAAAACAGGGGAAAAAGCATGTGTAGCAGAAAAGGCAAAAAATTGTGATGATTTATGATTTTGAGAGGAAGAGAACTAAGAATATAGACCATGAAATCAAGCCTAGAAGGATGCAATGGAAATCTAATACTTCCCTCTTCAAGTCAGGGTCGAAGTTATGAGTTGGAGTTGTAGCATGGCTTCGTCCCGAACCAAGAAAGAGCCCCCCGTCGCGACTGCGAACTGGGTAATTTTTATAGAGTTTTGCAAGAAAGCCCCATCTTAATATCACGATTTCCGGAGATATATTCCAAGGTAAATCGAGTTCTCTGGATCAAACTTGAGATAATACTAAGGACAAGAGATAGGAACAAACGGGGATCAATTCGGAGGAGGATTCTAGAAGATATGGCTCTTGGAAGGTAGTCCCGTCGCTCTAGAAAATAGAATTTTAGTTGTACCAGGATGTTTAAATCCCGATCTTGCGACCCAGATCCCGAGAGATATAGTCAATTAAAATTTGATTTCTATGAACCAAATTCAAGATAATACAAAGGGCAAGAAGTAGGGAAAAATGGGGATCGTTTTGGATAAGAATTGAAGAAGTTATGGGCTCTGCAAGATAGGTCCGTCGCACAGTTTTCGGGCCAGAGTCCAGCATAAATTGGACTCTCAGTTATGTGTAACGGTCTATCGTAGGACCGCCACATGTGCTCTGACGGTCTAGGGTAGGTCCGCCACGCTCTAAGGGTCAAACGGGGTGATTTTGGGCAAGTTTGGGGTGACGCACCTATACTAGACCGTCATATGTGCTCTGACGGTCTTACGATAGATCGCTACATGTACTGTGACGCACCTACACTAGACCTTCACACCGATGAAGGAAAATTCTGGACAGACTACGCGTGACTTTGGAAATTGAAGCATATCTCTCAAACAGGACAGAACTAGCGAAAGTTGTAGAAGAGGAAATTGTAGATAACGGAGAGAGGAACAACTTTTATGAAGAAAGCAAAATGAGAAAATGATCAGAAGAAGGAGAAAATGGTGCTAGAAGAGAGAAAAAGAATTCTGAATAGCACAGCACACCGAAAAAATGCAAATAGCTCACAAACGGGGCAGAACTGGCCAACGGCGTAGAAGAAGAAATTGTAGATCGTTGAATGAAAAACAACTTTGGTAAAGACAACTTTTTGAATAGAGGGACAGAAGGGAATGCAAAAGGACCACTTTCAGGACTGCACAACAGGAGAGAGCCGATTACTTGAGGGAAGCCGGCCTAAATGGACCGAAAGTCGACTTAGAAGCCAGAAGTTGAGAAAATAAGCTCTAGGGCTCTAAGAAATCATGATCTCTATGGCTCAAAGGGAATGGAACAATGAAAATTAGCTCGAAATCCATCCAAGGAAGGCTCCAAAATAATGGCTAATTCAAGACATCAAAAATGATGAATGAGAGAAATGACGCAACTTGTGGGCTAAAAACGGGTGTCAACAACAACATTCACAGCAGGTCGACCCTTCATCCTTCCAGAGACCGTTATATTGGCAGTATTCATCAGAAGTGTTGACACTTTCTTCACAGGTGGTCGACACCTCTGCTCTTCTAGAAGCTTTCAAGCTAGTTGTTTGTCAAGTCAATGGAAGATCCAGAGAGGGAAAAAAGGTACCGTAATTGTCTAATTTCATGGATTTCGAGGTCTGGATGGGGTACTTAGGTTTGAATTTTCTCCCTATGAACATGTCACTTTCTTGGAGCCACTTCTGTCAAAAATCAAGCTGGAGAAAGGACACCTCACCGGCTGCCACCTTTTGCCTGGGAAAAGTCAATACAGTCTACCACCTTTTTCTGTACTCCCATTTGACTTTTGTCCTAGCAGTTCTCAACAAGACAGAAAGTAGACTTCATCAAATAAGAATTCAACACCTCAAAAGGGAATTTAATGTGAAGACCTGAAATCAACTAAAGGGAGATTTGGTCTGTTCCTTCTCCTACTGCTGCCACCGTCCTACTTGCCAGTTGCTCTTGAGAAAGCACTCTAGTACACCATCGGCACATGCTTCAAGGGAAGAAGGTTTTGGAGGGAAAATCGTAGCTGCATGTCTGAGGGAAGAAGTCTTTAAGCGGCAAAAGTTTCCTTAGGTTTTCCTATATATATGAATCTTCCTCAAGAGAAGAAGCCGCTGCTGCTATTGCCACTGCTGCCTTGAGAAAAAGCCACGCCCTTGAGCCTCTAAGAAGAAAACCTGTGAGAAAGAAAGGAAGGAAGTGAGAGCAAGCCAGAACTAGCTCGACTCAGTCCAGTGTTGTAAAAGAAGAATAGAGAAGCCTTGAGAGTGAGAGAAAGTGCAGCCCTGCAGTCTACCCGAGATTGAACAATCAGATTTTCAGATCTGAAATTTGTAGCTACAGTCACCAGCCTCCACATCATCATTCTAAGCTTTAGCTAGTGTTCATTCCTTTTGTTTTGTTGTGGTTTTCCCACTACACTTGCAGTGAGTTTTATTCTATGGTTTTGTTCATCCTGAACCATCCCTACCGGTCTGTGTGTAGGAAGACAGACGGAGGTGTGCTCCGGTCTGTGGATAATCATCCCTACCGGTTCTGTGTTTAGGAAGACAGATGGAGGGTTCTCCATTCTGTGGTTTTGGGGCGTGTCCCCGGTCAAGCTGTGAGTCAGCAGGAAAGCCTCACCGGGTTTGGTGAGGGGTGGACGTTGGTTGTGGGTTTACAACCGAACCACCTTAAAATCTCTGTGTTGTGGGTTGTGCATCTTATGTGATTGCTCCATTTTCTCTATCCCATTCACAAGTTCGTGTGTTTACTGTATCAATGGAATCTTGATTGTTTTCTATAGCACACTTCATCATATTGCTCACACACACACACACGAGGTTCAACGAGCAACCAATCTCAATTAATGAGATTCTGGTTGATCTCTAAAAGTTCACACATATAGCTAGTTATCACAGTTAGTTGATATGTGTTGAGATCCCTGTTGTCCAGTGCATTATATAACTCTTACCCCTTACCACGTTGAAGCAACATCAACCTTGCTGCTGTGCAGGGTTGATCTTAGCTGTCTACCTAGCTGTGCTCCGTTGAGCTTAAGCTTCTACCTGTGCAGCCCTTGGACTTATTTTGTTGTCCTCACTTAAGCCACTCCGTTTAAATCCACTGTGCTTTATGTCTAAGTGTTTTATTGTCTTTATAGGAGTGGTCTATGCTTTTGGTAGCTAAGAGTCAAGTTTTAAATAGGCCAAACTTCTTGAGAGGATCTATTCAACCCCCCCTTCTAGATCTGTTTGCACCTCTCGGGACCCAACAAGTGGTATCAGAGCCAAGCTCTGCTATTCCCAAATCCTATGATCTGCAGAGAAAGATCCTAGTGCATTTTGAGAAAATGGCTTCATCTGCTATACATGCTTCGATGTCTTCTCCGCCTATGTATGATGGTTCAGATTTTTCAATATGACTAGGGAGAATGTTCACCTATGTTAAATCCATAGATCCACAATTGTGGAACCTTATATACATTGGTCCTCATGAGCTGCCATCAAACCCAGATGAATGGTCTGCTGAACAAGAGACCAAACATATTGATAACGTTGTTGCATTTAACTTGATAAAAGTAGCAGTTGATTTCAGGTTATCTCATCTTGTGTCCACCTGCAGCACAGCCAAACAAATCCTGAACAGATTGGTGAACAGCCATGAAAAAGAAGAACAAAGGATTATATGCCTCATGGCCGACCAACCAGAACAGTCAAGCAATTTGTCCTCAACTCATGTAAGCTCTGAATTTGAGGGCCTTACTTTTGAAGAACTTATAGAAGCCTATGATAGTTTAACCAAGCACTTCAAAAAGCTAAACTCAGAAAATAGAAAACTGAAAAAGGACCTGAAGAAAAACAATCAAGGTGAGGGTTCCTTCTGTAAAAATTATTCAGCTTTTGAAGAACTCAATGATACTATTATGATTGATATAGATGTACATAAAGAAACCATTGCTTGCCTAAAAGATGAAAATAGAATCCTTCAAGCTGAGATCAGTAGATTAAAAGAAATAATAAGAATGCCTAAAGATAAGTCTAAATCTACATCAAATGCTCAAAGCTTGACTGAAAACAAAGCTCTCACCGAAGTAAATCGAAATCTAAAAAATGAAAACATTGAGTTGCTTGAAAGACTATCTATTTGTGAAGAAGGCAAGGGCATTGTTAATGATAGCCCTGAGAAATTGAATGAACTTCAATTGGAATTTGAAAATTACAAGGGGGTGAATACCGTGCTGAATGAGCAATTGGCTGAGTGCGAAGAGGACCTTGCTGAGTCTGAACTACATGTCTCCTCATTGGAGATTGAAAATAAAGACTTAAATAATTCTCTGTCAAAGTTTAATCAGGGCAAAGATAATTTAGACAGAATTCTGAGAACTAGGGTCAACCTTCAAAGAGAAGGTTTGGTGCGCAAACCTTTGAACAAAAAGTCCCTTGGAAGCACGGTGTATACCTCATTTGTCACTGGCTCACTTGAAGCCAGCACTTCTTATGGTCATCTAAAACCGCATGCTGCTCAAAAGAAAAACCAAAATCTAAATGGCAATCTGAAAAAGAATGTTTCCTGGCATAAACAGAAATATGATTTTGCTAATGTGGAAATGCATGATAGGAAAACTTATGCTATGTACCATGTTACTCATAAAATGAATGGATATTGTTTCTATTGTGGCATGCTTGGTCACACTGTGCATGATTGCCTCACCTTGAATAATGATGAACTAAGAGCAGGCAAAAATAGAAGATTTGTTGCTAAAAACAATGGCAAGGGATAGGTCAACACTGGGAGGAAGCATCTTCTGCACACTCATGCTCAAAAGCCCAGGTATGACCCTGCGTGTCGACATACTCATCTGAAAAGGTCGACACTCTCCAAGGCTCAGAAAAAACCATCCTCCTTGCTGCTTCCACTGTGGAAAGATTGGCCACACAGTCAAAGACTGTTGGCGTCTGAAAGATAAGACTCACCCTCATGATCAACACAGTGGTGTCCATGCTCACCCACCAAAATTCAATGCACCTGTACAAAGCAAGAATGGTAAATTTCTTGTGCATTGCTTCTACTGTGGTGAATATGGACATACATCCAATCACTGTCCTTGGACGGGAGTGGGTGACCAGAAAGCAGCAAAGAAAATAAAGTCATTTGCGAGAATTGTTGCTAACCAACCAGGACCCAAGCAAGCTTGGGTACCAAAAAATTTCAAATGAGAATTTTGGGTGTAGGGTGCCTTGAAGCTAAACATTGCATGCTCAAGTAAATAAAAGCTCAAGGCACAAGTTTGTAAATAATTTTTTTTGTTTTTTGTTCAAATCTTGCATGATAGGCTTGCATTTTAGTTTCTGCATCATAAGTATGTCTTGCTGTCAATAAGTGCTGAAAAGTGAATTGATCTCCTTGAACTTGCTAAAGTTTCTCCCATGGTGTGAAATGATCAACTATGCTAGATTACTTGCTTACACCATGTTTGATCCTTGGTATATTAAATGGTGCAGAGTAGAAAGGCAAGTTAAGCTTGCTCGGAACTCTCACTATGCGTGAGCAGGATCTCAGACCCACACCTCCGCCATGTACCGAAGATCAATTAATTCAGCTGTTTAATCCATGAAAAATTTGTCATGTTGATAAAATCCAATTGATGATTGAGTTGCTGCTTGATCCTTTTTATCATTTAACAGCCATGTGAATGTCTTGCTAAGCATTGTTGATCATTGATTCTGATGATGTCTTCCATGGCTGCATATATCTCAATTCATCACTCTCATGGCCAAATAACATGCTGATTGTCTATCTCAACTTCCATGAGCAATGGACAAAGGGGGAGTTTAAGAGGTTGCACCTAAGGGTAGAAATGCATTGCATATGGATGAATCTGTACGTGTTGTGGTCTTTAAGCATCATCTTGAAATTTCATGCATTATCATGCATTTCATGATCAAGGGACCCAACTATGCATAACATCTTGGTATATAAAATGGTAAGTTGGGAGAAGGGCATATCTCTTCTGTCTGGAAATCCACATCATGTGTGAGGTGGTATTAAGATCTCAGTTCTGCGCCAGATACCAAGGGTCAACCCATCATTAGAACAGTCTAGATGTTCATATGAATAATTCATCAAATTCCCTGCATTGATTTCATTGCATGTGCTGCACTCAGAATTCAGACATTCAATGCATAAAGTCAGGGGGAGTTCTTGCATTTCAAGGTTTGCCCATGTGCACTTGTTATCATGCATATACTGATTTCAGAATTTATTGCATACCATATTGAAATCATCAAAAAGAGGGAGTAAGTAGCATGTGTCCATCTGTACATGATAAAATCAAATTTGCATCTTAGTATAGAATGCACTACAAATGATCCATGATTACATCATTTTGTGATCTCATGCATGTCAATACACATCATGTTAAAAGGACACGAAAGTGCATAATCAATTGGTAGCATCTCCAATGCATTGTGCATTCATTCATGTCATAGGTTGCACATTCCTTTGTCAACTAGTGCACAAATTCAAGGGGAGTCATCATCAAAACCCAACATGCATCATTACACATTTTTGTTGACATTTGCATACACTGCATATCCCCAGGGGGAGTGTTCCATATTCTGTGTCACTATGTACTCATTTGTGCTCCCTGCTCAAATCAGACCTATGCATAATAATGTTAATATTCCATGATTGTACCTCGGGTGTGAAATACCTTGGATGACCTTGAAGTCTTCTAGACTATCTGGAATCTGCCATTTCTTGCATGTCCAGCTAACTGGTTATAGAATTCCTTGACTACCTTGAACTTTTTGGAGGATCTTATATCTGTCATTAAGTTTGCTAATCAGAATAAATCTTCAAGAAGAATCTTCCTATATGGAGCTTTATGACTGGCTTGAACATGAAAGCTGTTGGTTTAAAATTAATGATTTCTCGAGTCTCATTGTTTAATGATCTTGAAAATGTTTGTGCTGAGGTTTAATAGACTTAAACTAGCCTTTCATGTTTTGATGAGCTATGCCTTCTTGAATCTGAAAGCTTATTCTAAGTACAAAGGCATCCTTGATTGAGTAGCTCTATCTAGTATTGTTTTTAAACAATATGTTTTGCTGGAATTCATAAAAGCAAAAATTGTCAGAGCAATGACATTGGCTCACTGAGAAACATGTCCCCTCATAAAATAAATGAGGTAAGATATGTCATGAAGTGCCCTTGTTAACTCTACAGTGATATAAAAGAAAATTTAGGGCAGAGCAATGGCTAAGTTGCTGAGAAATATGTTCCCTCATCAACAATGTGAGGTTCGATATGTCATGAGGTGACAATGCTATCTCTGTTCTATTTGTGGCATGACAGTCAGTCACACTAAGTACCTAGGGATACTGGCGTCTAACCAACGTGTATCCTTAAGATACAAGGCATGACTGGACTTAATTGCTCGTAAAAATCCACTTGTACTTAATGCAAATCATGAATGTGATAGCAAAAGATAAAAGCAAATCTACTGAAATTCTAGAATTCCATTTAGCCTTCATGTTTGTTTAATTTTAATACTTTTCATAGTAACTCTCAAAGGAGCTAATAGAATTGAATGAGTAAGATAAGAGGAGGTTAACTTAGTTTTAGTATGAATCTCAGGTTCACTTCTATTAATCTTGAATACAGATATTTTCAAGTGGTTTTATTGAGAAGTTCATAATTTAGTAGAGTTAAACCAATCTTACTATAAGGGCTGCTTCATTAGAATTCTAAAAATGGAGTTTCTGAAAAATCTATAACTCTACATTTATGAACTTAGTTTCAGATTTAAGAACCTCCATCTCTTCTAGAGACAAGCTGTCTTTTGATGCTCCTTGATGTTTGCCTTCTCTAGACAAATCTGCATAACTCATTTAAGTTGCTATGAATGCATCTTCATGCTTAACAAGTGGTATCTGAAATCATTGATGTCTCCTTCATGCACTTGGGTTGCCTGGTATCATGCATTGCATAAAAAATTTGAAATCCCTAAAAATCTTAAAACCAGAAAACCATTAAAAACTCAAAAAATCTGAAAATCAAAGTTGGTTTATGGCTGCTATATCTCTCTCTCTCGCACTGCATCATGATTGCCATGATTAAATGTCTTGCATATAATTATCTCTCATGACTTAGTTCAAGTTGCCTTTGTAGCAACCCTAATAAACGAATAATTGAAATGAATTAAAACATATATATTACAGAAGTAATATATATAAAAGGAATAGGGTTAATTGGACGAAATAAAACAAATTAAAAATAACGTCTCTTATTAAGGCGTTAATTTATAAAGAAACGCCTCTATCCATGGCGTGAATAAAGAAAGGACGCCCACACCTACGGTCGTCAGTTCTCACGCGACCAAATGGGTAAGTAAAAGAAACGCCCCTATCTTGGGCGTGTTTTAAAACACGAAACGCCCTTTTTCAAGGCGCTTTTTAAGAAACGCCCTTATGCAAGGCGTTAATTAAAGAATACACGCCCTGACCAAAGTCGTTAATTCCATTCGGGAACCGTTCGTCCCAGAGCTCATCCAGAGTAAGTGATAAGTATTAGAAAGAGTTATAACGTGGCAATGACTCTATATTGGAAGCATTACTTCCACTAGAACTCTAACCCTAATTGGACCCCCTAAATCCCTATAAATAATCTTCTGCTCGAACCCTAGAATCTATTTGGTCGACTGCTGCTACGGTATGTATAGAACCAAAGGTTATTCCTCATCGTTTTCTCTGTTATACGATCGTGTGAAGAACATTAATTGATCTTCTCTTATTTGTAGGAAGTCTGCTTGTCGAACGTGAAGAACAAGGTACTGTTCTTCTATCTTTTCCCTAAAAACTTCGGTTATATCTGTGAAGATTATTTAAATATCTTCATCTTCCTTCCTTTTCTCTCCCTCTACAGGTTGACGGTAGAGTGAAGATTTCTGAAGAACGATTGTTCTTCTTCTTGCTGTTGCTACGGCTGTTATTGAGTTGCAGTTGAAGCTTCAGAGTATTAGGCTTCTCACCAAATCCTTCAGAGTTCATCTTCAAATCCATTATTAAGGTAGGTTTTCTCAAGTTATTGTAGCCCAAATGAAATTAATGCAAGATATATATATATAAGCATGTCATGCATACAGTTATTATAGTTTCCATGCGTTTTCTGCAATATTTTGAAAGAGACGCCCCTGTCAAGGGCGCTAATTCACATGAAACGACTCTTCCCAGGTCGTTAATTTCATGTTTAACGCCCCGTACTCAGGCGTTAATTTCTTTAAACCGTTAATCACCCATCTTAAGAATTGATTATCTATGAAATCATGATTATAAAATAATGCATGATCCTCTGTCTTCAACCTGCTAACTTTACTGTCATGATATTACATTCGTTCCTCTGTTATCCTGAAATTGTTACTGTCCTTAAAGTTTCTGAAGGAACTTGAATTAACGACTTGGACAAAGTCGTTTTCCACATATTAACGCCCCCTCATAGGGCGTGAATCTGAAAGGTAACGCCCCTTCCTAGGGCGTGTATCGGTTAAAATCCTGAAATTTATATATTCTGAAAAATAGAATTAAATAGTAACGCCCCTGCCCAGGGCGCGTTTTTGATAATTCCTGAAAATTAATTGTATTTTGTCAAATATGTAAACAATAAGACGCCTTCTGGTGTAGTCGTCAGATCTTGAAGAAACGACCCTGACCAAGGCGTGTTTTAGATAAATTACTGAACTAATGAAAATTCTGCAAAATAGAAACAGATGTAAACGCCCTTCTGTTAGGCGTTAATTACTTGAGAAACGACTTGACCTAAGTCGTTATTTTACTGTAAACTGTTTTTAACCCGTTACTGTTAAACGATTGTTTCAATATATATTTTTATACATATATCGGCACTATTCTCCACTCCGTGAGTATAGTCCCACTTTTCACGTTGATTTATCGATCACACTCAACTCTCATTGACATACAAGCTCTCCATTGGACATTCCGTTCCTTTGGACTAGCGAGTTAGTCATAGAGACCTCCGTAAGACTCCTCGTAGCCTTGGATTCCCTCAAGGCCGACTGAGCTGGTTGTACCCTAAAAACCCATTACACCATTGATGCCATGTCACTCTGAAGAAACATGGGATACCGGCCCTTATGATTATACAAAGAGTATATCATAAGAAATTCTTAATGGGATGATGACATCATGCCATATCATGCCATTCTTGTAAACCTCAATTCTATGATAAGAATGAGGGTATCTTACCTTTGATATACTGTTCATGTGGACCTCAATTCTATATAAAGAATGTCCATACTGATTTGTCATGGTACCCAAGTTAAGGGAATCATATTCTACCTAGTTTTATCGATATCGTGATTATACCGTTATTATCGCCATTCTATGTCCTTTGTCATATTTTGGACTCTATTCTATCAAAGTTGTCATACGTGTCTACAAGCTTGATTATTGAAATTCTATGTTGGCTATAAACAAGAGTGGATGTCAAAACACATGATAAATGCCTGCGCATATAGGGCCCGATCTGGTCCTGGGAGGAGCACCCGAAAGTACTTGTGCCCATGGGAGTTAAAATGATAAGGTATCTGGCATTATACCGAGTACTTGACTTGCTTGATTGGACATTCCACACACATCTTGTACTTGACTCGTACTTGACATGAAATGAAATGCGTGGCCCGAAAAAGGGGTAATTTACTTGCTTGTTTGATACATGATAGCCAAAGTTCTTGACATGATTTGTTAAATGTACTTGCTTGAACATCTCGAATAAACTTGTTATCTTGTTGAAAGTTCATGATAAGTTCATCTTATTTCCTTGATACTACATTCTCTCTATCTTGTCGTTTTATGCGAGCATGCATAGCTTTATTGCATTCATGAAAGATGTAATTACTTAAACCCCTCGCTAGTACTTGAGATATAATTTCCTACTGAGCGTTCGCTCATTCCGTTTGTCCCTTTTTACTTTTCAGGTAAGTCCGACGACGATGGAAGTCAATCGGATGGGAATGATCAAGAGTGAAAGTGATAGAGCTTCTACAAGTGTCGTTTAGTCTTTTCTATAGTTTCTTGAGTCAAATATGTATTCTTTTAAACAGAGTATTGGATTTGTAATAGTCTATCCATTATGAAATAAAGGATTGGGTTATCTTGCTACTTTGCGCATCTCTGTCTTTGTGTCGAATACACGACCACTCTGATTGACATGATTGATATAGACACGTCGCGCATCTCTGGGTATCTTCCGCGCTCGGGGCGTGACAGTCTTTGTGGTATCAGAGCCTAAGGTATTCAATTCCTAGGAAACCCAAGTCCAAGGATAGGTTTCAAAACCTTTAACCAAGTGAGAGTGGGTAGAACCAAGGGTTAAATGATCAATGAGTCCTTTATAAGATCATAGTGATATAATACTAACATAGCTATTGTAATTGTAGGATAATGGCTGCCGAACGTGCTCAATGGCGCAACATGCAGCGTACCCTTCAAGGGATGACCCAAGTGCTACAACAGGTAGCACAAGGTGGTGCTCCACGAGCTGGAAGCTTACACCAAGCATTCAAGAATATGAATCCCCCGAAGTTCATGGGATCGACCGATCCAGACGATGCCGAGCATTGGGTTCGGGAGATTGAACGTATATTCCGTGTTATGCAATGCACGGATCAGGACAAAGTCTTATTAGCTACTTTCCAGTTAGAAAAGGATGCTAGATGCTGGTGGGAGTCGATTGAAGCTACTATTGACCCAACTCAAGTTACATGGGGTGAATTCGTTGAATATTTCAACGCCAAATATTTCTCTGATAGGGTCCAGGAAAAGAAGGCCGCCGAATTTGCCGCATTAAAGCAAAGATCTTTATCGGTGGCTGATTATGAAGCACAGTTCTCTAGACTGTCTAGATATGCTAAGCATTTAATTAGCACGGAAAAGATGAAAGCCCGTAGATTTCTTAATGGGCTTAGGCCCCACTACATTACTCAACTGGCGCCTATGGATATTCAAGTTTATACTGAAATAGTGCGCCGAGCTCAGTTGCTTGAAGATGCCACGGAACTATCTGATAGGATCCGTGGGAAAGATAAAAAGGAGCAAGTCACAAGTTCGGGTTCTTTTAAACCCAACTTTAAGAAGAGGCCCAATAATGGAGGTTCTTCCTCTCAAGATCAGAAGTTCAAGAAATCCAAGCCTTTCTCTATCACCACTACACCTTCAAACGTAGTATGCAAGCATTGTGACAAGGCTGGTCACAAAACAGAAGAATGCTGGAGGAAATTAGGAGCATGTCTCCGTTGTGGGAGTCGTGAACATCGGATTCCCGATTGTCCATTAATGAATGACCAAGACGGTGAGGGTAAACGCCCAGTGACAAGGAACGCGCGTCTTCATGCGATCCAAGAGACCGAACCAGAAGAAGAAGGCGGATTGGTGGAAGGTACATTAAAAATTTGTTCCAAATATGCACATGTCTTATTTGATACGGGTGCATCGCATTCCATTATTTCCAAGAAGTTTGCTGACCCATTACCTCTAGAACCAGAATGGATGAAGTTAATATTGTCTACTCCTCTCGGAAACGAGACGGATATCACACATCATTATCAAAACTGTGAGGTATTGGTTCGAGGAAAGAATTTTCCTATTGATCTTATCTGCTTAGATCTAAAAGAGTATGATGTTATACTAGGAGCAGATTGGTTATCCAAATACCAGGCAACGGTTGATTGCCGTGATAGCAAGATTGTTTTCAAGGAATTTCCGGAACTGACTTATACTAGTCCTAAGAGTCGAAGCAAATCCCCTCTTATTTCTGCTCTTCGAGCAAGCAAGCTCGTCAAGAAAGGATGTGTATCCTTCCTTACTTTTGTCACTATTAAAGAAGCTAAAGAAACCAAGATAGAGGACATTCAGGTAGTGCGAGAATTTCCAGACGTATTTCCGGAAGAATTGCCGGGATTACCCCCGCAAAGAGATGTGGCCTTTACCATCGACTTAGCCCCTGGTGCTGGTCCTGTTTCAAAGGCACCCTATAGAATGTCCCCTGCAGAACTAAAAGAATTGAAGAAGCAATTGATGGAATTGATTCAAAAAGGGTTCATTAGACCAAGTACTTCCCCGTGGGGAGCCCCAGTCCTATTTGTAAGGAAGAATGATGGATCCATGAGATTGTGTATCGACTATCGATAGTTGAATCATCTTACTATCAAGAACAAGTATCCACTGCCGAGAATCAATGAATTATTTGATCAGATTTCTGGATCCAAACATTTTTCCAAGATTGATCTCAGGTCTGGTTATCATCAATTGAGGATTAAAGACGAAGATATTCATAAAACTGCGTTCAGAAGCAGGTATGGCCACTATGAATTTGTTGTTATGCCTTTTGGACTAACAAATGCCCCTGCTGCCTTTATGCAGTTGATGAATAGCATATTCAGGCCTTATCTAGATCAATTTGTGGTGGTTTTCATTGATGATATATTGATATATTCCAAGACTAAGGAAGAACATGAAGAGCATTTGAGGATTTCATTACAAATCTTGAGGACAAATCAATTATATGCTAAGCTCAGCAAGTGCGAATTCTGGCTTGAAGAAGTGGCTTTTCTCGGACATGTGATATCCAAGGATGGATTATCTGTAGATCCGTCAAAGGTTGAAGCAGTTAGGAAATGGGAAAGACCAACCAATGCTAGCGAGATCAGAAGTTTCTTAGGCCTTGCAGGCTATTACAGGCGATTCATCAAAGACTTCTCAACAATCGCCGTGCCACTTACAAGGTTAACTCGTAAGGAGATCCGATATGAATGTAATGAGGAATGTGAAAGAAGTTTCCAAACTCTCAAAGATCATCTCACTACAGCTCCAGTGTTAGCTCTACCAACAGAAGGAGAGAAATTCGAGGTCTACACTGATGCTTCTGGCATTGGCCTTGGATGTGTCCTAATGCAACAAGGAAAGGCATAGCATACTCTTCACGTCAACTGAAGAAGCATGAGGAGAATTACCCCGTCCATGACTTAGAACTGGCCGCGGTAGTATTTGCCCTAAAGATATGGAGACACTACTTATATGGAGCACAGTTCACTGTATACTCCGATCACAAAAGTCTCAAATATCTATTTTCACAAAAGGAGCTAAACATGAGACAAAGACGCTGGCTAGAATATCTCAAGGACTTCGACTTCAATATACAATACCATCCCGGAAAGGGTAATTATGTTGCTGACGCCCTTAGTCGAAAGCCGAGAGCAATGATAGCAAATTGTATGATGCAAGAATGGAGGTTACTTGAACAATTCTCCGAGCTCAATATAAGCTTGGACACGGAATCCAAAATTGTCACACTATCTCATGTAAGCCTACAGTCAGATTTGTTATCTGAGATACAAACACTTCAGGATGATGATCCTATATTAGTAGAAATCAAAGGCAGATTAGAAGGACAATCTGATTTTCAACTAACTTCTGATGGAAGATTATCGTTCAAAGATAGAACTTGTATACCCGATTGTCCGGAATTAAAGAAGAAGATCTTAGATGAAGCTCACAGATCAAGATACACTATTCATCCTGGATCAACTAAAATGTACCAAGATGTAAAGAGGAACTTTTGGTGGCCCAATATGAAAAGAGAAATAGCGGACTATGTATCACGCTGTCTCACATGCCAACAGGTCAAGGCGGAACACCAAAAGCCTGCGGGAAAACTACATCCTCTAGATATTCCTAAGTGGAAATGGGAGGATATTGGTATGGACTTCATCATGGGTTTGTCTAAATCTAAAGGAGGACATGATGGAATCTGGGTTATCATTGACCGATTGACTAAATCGGCACATTTCTTGCCAATCAAAAGCCGATGGTCAATTGATGTGCTAGCTGCACTATACATCAAAGAAATAGTCAGGATACATGGAATTCCTGTCTCAATCGTGTCTGATAGAGATCCCCGTTTTACTTCTCATTTTTGGAAGGGATTACAACATTCGTTGGGAACAAGGCTCAACTTTAGTACTGCTTTTCACCCACAAACGGATGGTCAGACCGAGCGAACTAATCAAGTTGTTGAAGATATGCTGAGAGCATGCATTATTGACTTTGGAGGAAGCTGGCATGACCACTTACCTTTAGTTGAATTTGCATATAATAATAGCTACCAAGCTAGTATCCAAATGGCACCTTTCGAAGCCTTATACGGAAGGAGTTGCCGATCTCCCATATGTTGGAACGAAGTTGGAGAGAAACAACTATTAGGTCTAGACATGGTAAGGGATACAACTGAGAAGATACAGGTAATCAGAGAAAGATTACAAGTTGCTCAGACAAGGCAAAAGGCTTATGCTGATACCAGGAGAAGAGATCTTGAATTCCAGGTTGGAGATCATGTATTTCTTAAAATATCCCCTGGACGTGGCATACGAAGATTTGGTGTTAAGGGCAAGCTTACGCCAAGATTCATCGGACCATTTGAGGTACTCGAAAGAGTTGGCGAGGTTGCTTATCGCATCGCGTTGCCTCCTCAGTTGTCCGAGGTACACAATGTATTTCACATATCTATGTTGAAGAAGTATGTGCACGATCCGTCACATATTATTGAGCATGGAGATCTGGTGATCCAGAAAGATCTCACATATGAACAGAGGCCTTTAAAGATATTAGATCGAGAAATACGAGCTCTAAGGAATAAGGTTATTCCCATGCTTAAGGTGCAATGGAATAAGAATCCTGAACACGAAGCGACATGGGAGACCGAGGAATCTATGAAGAAACGATTTCCCGAGTTATTCTAAGAGGTATATGTCCTACACTCTCCACGTGTATAATTATATATATATTGAATTTGGGGACCAAATTCTTTTAAGTGGGGGAGGGTGTAGCAACCCTAATAAACGAATAATTGAAATGAATTAAAACATATATATTACAGAAGTAATATATATAAAAGGAATAGGGTTAATTGGACGAAATAAAATAAATTAAAAATAACGCCTCTTATTAAGGCGTTAATTTATAAAGAAACGCCTCTATCCATGGCGTGAATAAAGAAAGGACGCCCACACCTACGGTCGTCAGTTCTCACGCGACCAAATGGGTAAGTAAAAGAAACGCCCCTATCTTGGGCGTGTTTTAAAACACGAAACGCCCTTTTTCAAGGCGCTTTTTAAGAAACGCCCTTATGCAAGGCGTTAATTAAAGAATACACGCCCTGACCAAAGTCGTTAATTCCATTCGGGAACCGTTCGTCCCAGAGCTCATCCAGAGTAAGTGATAAGTATTAGAAAGAGTTATAACGTGGCAATAACTCTATATTGGAAGCATTACTTCCACTAGAACTCTAACCCTAATTGGACCCCCTAAATCCCTATAAATAATCTTCTGCTCGAACCCTAGAATCTATTTGGTCGACTGCTGCTACGGTATGTATAGAACCAAAGGTTATTCCTCATCGTTTTCTCTGTTATACGATCGTGTGAAGAACATTAATTGATCTTCTCTTATTTGTAGGAAGTCTGCTTGTCGAACGTGAAGAACAAGGTACTGTTCTTCTATCTTTTCCCTAAAAACTTCGGTTATATCTGTGAAGATTATTTAAATATCTTCATCTTCCTTCCTTTTCTCTCCCTCTATAGGTTGACGGTAGAGTGAAGATTTCTGAAGAACGATTGTTCTTCTTCTTGCTGTTGCTACGGCTGTTATTGAGTTGCAGTTGAAGCTTCAGAGTATTAGGCTTCTCACCAAATCCTTCAAGGTTCATCTTCAAATCCATTATTAAGGTAGGTTTTCTCAAGTTATTGTAGCCCAAATGAAATTAATGCAAGATATATATATATAAGCATGTCATGCATACAGTTATTATAGTTTCCATGTGTTTTCTGCAATATTTTGAAAGAGATGCCCCTGTCAAGGGCGCTAATTCACATGAAACGACTCTTCCCAGGTCGTTAATTTCATGTTTAACGCCCCGTACTCAGGCGTTAATTTCTTTAAACCGTTAATCACCCATCTTAAGAATTGATTATCTATGAAATCATGATTATAAAATAATGCATGATCCTCTGTCTTCAACCTGCTAACTTTACTGTCATGATATTACATTCGTTCCTCTATTATCCTGAAATTGTTACTGTCCTTAAAGTTTCTGAAGGAACTTGAATTAACGACTTGGACAAAGTCGTTTTCCACATATTAACGCCCCCTCATAGGGCGTGAATCTGAAAGGTAACGCCCCTTCCTAGGGCGTGTATCGGTTAAAATCCTGAAATTTATATATTCTGAAAAATAGAATTAAATAGTAACGCCCCTGCCCAGGGCGCGTTTTTGATAATTCCTGAAAATTAATTGTATTTTGTCAAATATGTAAACAATAAGACGCCTTCTGGTGTAGTCGTCAGATCTTGAAGAAACGACCCTGACCAAGGCGTGTTTTAGATAAATTACTGAACTAATGAAAATTCTGCAAAATAGAAACAGATGTAAACGCCCTTCTGTTAGGCGTTAATTACTTGAGAAACGACTTGACCTAAGTCGTTATTTTACTGTAAACTGTTTTTAACCCGTTACTGTTAAATGATTGTTTCAATATATATTTTTATACATATATCGGCACTATTCTCCACTCCGTGAGTATAGTCCCACTTTTCACGTTGATTTATCGATCACACTCAACTCTCATTGACATATAAGCTCTCCATTGGACATTCCGTTCCTTTGGACTAGCGAGTTAGTCATAGAGACCTCCGTAAGACTCCTCGTAGCCTTGGATTCCCTCAAGGCCGACTGAGCTGGTTGTACCCTAAAAACCCATTACACCATTGATGCCATGTCACTCTGAAGAAACATGGGATACCGGCCCTTATGATTATACAAAGAGTATATCATAAGAAATTCTTAATGGGATGATGACATCATGCCATATCATGCCATTCTTGTAAACCTCAATTCTATGATAAGAATGAGGGTATCTTACCTTTGATATACTGTTCATGTGGACCTCAATTCTATATAAAGAATGTCCATACTGATTTGTCATGGTACCCAAGTTAAGGGAATCATATTCTACCTAGTTTTATCGATATCGTGATTATACCGTTATTATCGCCATTCTATGTCCTTTGTCATATTTTGGACTCTATTCTATCAAAGTTGTCATACGTGTCTACAAGCTTGATTATTGAAATTCTATGTTGGCTATAAACAAGAGTGGATGTCAAAACACATGATAAATGCCTGCGCATATAGGGCCCGATCTGGTCCTGGGAGGAGCACCCGAAAGTACTTGTGCCCATGGGAGTTAAAATGATAAGGTATCTGGCATTATACCGAGTACTTGACTTGCTTGATTGGACATTCCACACACATCTTGTACTTGACTCGTACTTGACATGAAATGAAATGCGTGGCCCGAAAAAGAGGTAATTTACTTGCTTGTTTGATACATGATAGCCAAAGTTCTTGACATGATTTGTTAAATGTACTTGCTTGAACATCTCGAATAAACTTGTTATCTTGTTGAAAGTTCATGATAAGTTCATCTTATTTCCTTGATACTACATTCTCTCTATCTTGTCGTTTTATGCGAGCATGCATAGCTTTATTGCATTCATGAAAGATGTAATTACTTAAACCCCTCGCTAGTACTTGAGATATAATTTCCTACTGAGCGTTCGCTCATTCCGTTTGTCCCTTTTTACTTTTCAGGTAAGTCCGACGACGATGGAAGTCAATCGGATGGGAATGATCAAGAGTGAAAGTGATAGAGCTTCTATAAGTGTCGTCTAGTCTTTTCTATAGTTTCTTGAGTCAAATATGTATTCTTTTAAACAGAGTATTGGATTTGTAATAGTCTATCCATTATGAAATAAAGGATTGGGTTATCTTGCTACTTTGCGCATCTCTGTCTTTGTGTCGAATACACGACCACTCTGATTGACATGATTGATATAGACACGTCGCGCATCTCCGGGTATCTTCCGCGCTCGGGGCGTGACAGCCTTGCTATGTCATCATGACGTTCAATGATCATTTGTATAATCTATTTTTGCCATGCCAAGGGACACAACCTTGTACCATACTTGCTCATTAACCATTGGTATCTGTCCTAACTAGTGGCATTCCAGTATACACTGTCTTCACGTTGTCAACTTTAATAAGTGTACAACCATCAGCATATATTTCCACATCATTTTCTGGAATACTGGATAATAATAGTCGCTTGCAATGCTTGCTATCATCACTCCTTTCATTCTTATATTTCCTTGAATTTCTTTTTTTTTGATGATGTCAAAGGGGGAGAGAATTACGTGAATCATTAATTCTGGAGTGAGTGAATTGTCAAAGGGGGAAAGAATCCTTCACTTACGATCATTGTATTTCCTTTGACATGAACGCATAATGACTCATAGTTGCCATCATAAAAAAGGGGGAGAATGTTGGGCATGTGTGTAACATGCTTAATTCTTTGATTTTGATGATGTATGACTATGACTCATTGATGGATTAGACCTGCATTTGATAATGTCAACATTCATGCATTTCTGGTCATTATAAGCAAGAATAAGAAAATGGCATAGAAAATGAGATAACTGGATGCACAAGAATCAAGATAGGTGATAACACAATAGGGTGCATAGAAATCAAGGCAACATGGTGCACAAAAATTCATGAAGACTTGTGGCACACTAGGTCGGTGCACATTTGCACCTAAGCCATAAAAGGTCAGTGCATATTACTGTTCATGCATATAAAAGGTCAGTGCATGTTTTGTATTCGGTGCATATAGGTCTGTCCACATCACTGTTCACAGTTCAATAAGGTCGATGCACATTTGGTTAGTATGCACATAGCTCGGAGCACATACTGTTCAGGTTTGTGCACATGACAAATCAAGGTCGAGGCACATTTGTCTTCAACACTACAAGGTCGGTGCATGTTTGCTTGATGGCAATATAAGGTCGGTGCACATTGTAGTGCCCCAGAATTTATTTGATAATTTTCTGGCATTATTAGCAATTAATGGACTAATTTCGAGTTATTAATCAATATAAGGCCAAATGGTGTTAATCAATTAACCCAACTCACTTAATTAAAGTCTAAAGGGTTTTAAGATCAGGCCCATTTAGTTTGGCCCATATTCTAGAAGGTTATTAAGCTTATCCTCGGAATTATAAGGATAAATACCACTTAATACAGATAATTAGGCGGGTAATGAATAGACGAGTTTGATCAATTTAAAACTCTATCCACGTTGACTGTAACGGTCCATCGGACGACCGTCACAGCCATGTAACGCATATGTCGGCGACCGTCACACTCTATGAACCCCAAAACACTGAAGAGTTTGATTTCCTTTGAACTCTGGGAACGAGTAATGTAACGGTCTATCGAGAGACCGTCACATGCCTCTAACGCACTGGCCGTAGACCGTTACATCCTGTTAGTTCCGTAAAAGAAAGAATAAGTACAAAGATTAAAACTTTGGACTCTTATCTACTAAGGATCGACTTGGGAAGAGTTATAATAATACTGAGTACTCTTAGAGATTAGATTATGACCCAACAAGGACTCTAGAATCGATCTAATCCTCAAACCCTACCCAAACTCTATAAATAGGGCATAGTTCTAAACTGTGCGACCCTTACTTTTGGGACGTAAAGAATCAAGGTAAGGAGTCATTATCTCAGGTAAGCTCTTTAGAAGTATTTGTTTACAATACTTTAGACTAACTCCCCTCCAAATTTAACATCTTTAGGTCAAGAGGTCGTGGATTTAGAGCCCAAGGAAGTTGCTGAAAAAGTCACAGAAGAAGGAAATCTGGGGCAGGATTCTCAATCCAAATCAGAAGCAACAGCCTAAGTTAAGAGGTAGGTTATCTCATGAACGACAAAAATAACCTGATAGGACTAAAAGCCCTCTGGTTCAACTGATTTACATGCATTATAGATCATTGATTTCATGATTTTACTACTTCTATGCATTACATGCATCCCTTAGCCTTAATTGGACATGCCAAAGATGTATCTTGTCTAATTCATTAATACCTAAGTAGTTGGCCTACACTACGTTATCATATCTAGAGATTCATGGTATTTTAATTATGGACATGATATGAATTGATCTCTTTATGTTTTATCTAGTTTTCTGTCAGCAGATACTGTAACGCATTAGCGTACGACCGTCACACTCATATAACGGCCCTACGACAGACTGTCACACACCCTGCTATTTTGGATTTTCACTGTTGTCTCTAACGCACTTAGATAGACGCGTTACGTTCATGTAACTGATGGATTCCTGACCGTCACGTTCACTGTGACGCCCCACCTCCAGACCGTCAGAGTCTGTGTTCTGCCAACCCTAAGACAGAATATAACTTGCCAATATTATTTATTGTTAAGCCTAGTTACTTAAGTTTTAACCTGATCATGTGATTTTAAGGTTATTTGATTATTCATATTAGTTATTGCCTGTTTTGGTATCTCACTTTTACTTGAGTTATGTTAATTTCATGAAGCCAAATTATATAGTTTTGTATTATAAAGCATGACTTTTTAACGTTGTATTGACAGAGTTTTTCATCATGATTTCACACTGATTATACATATCTCTCTCTGTCAATAGAGTCATTTCTATAAGTACATGGCACATATTCCGGTATGTTGCCATTAGTTCACACTTTGCACTTTAGGAACACCATCTTGGACATGAGGACCTCTCTATTGGATATTCCTTCCAATGGACTAGGAAATCATTGTTTCAAGGCCTCCATAATTCTCCGCGAGCCTGGGATTCCCACTAGGACGCCGAGTTGGTTGTACCATCAAAGCCCAATAACTAGAATACACTATCGTTGTTTTCTGGATCTTGTAATGTAACGGTCTTGCATTGGAACGTCAGGCTCACGTAACGGCCCAATACCCGACCGTCACATTTCACTGAGTCTAAACTAGTATGCTGGACTCTGGTCACTGTAACGGCCCATTATGGACGCGTTACATAGTATAATGGCCCAGTAAACGACCGTTATATAGCTTGTATATGCTAACCCAAGGTTTGACCAAGGGTTGATATTTCAATGATTCTAGACAAACCTTGATGATCTAGAACTTATCATATAGCTTAATAGACTTAATATAATGGATGAAAGTTATGGAAATATACCGTTATGCTGCCGATTTATTCTATAAGTATAACATAGTTTAAATATCATTCTTGATCTCATATATTCAAATTAAAGCATTCATTCATTGATTATTGTTATCATGGAATTATTGAACTTATTACATTCTTGGACATACTTTACTGTTACATGCGTGGAAGTAGCTTAATTTATAACTGAAGATGCGATCGAGCACTGATTGTGTTCAAGGGCTCTATGCTAGTCTCCTCGGCTGATTGCCGGGAACATACTATTTTATAAACCATGGGGTATGATGCTACTGGCGTCGCATTGCGCTGGGAGTACTATTTCTATAAATAAGTGAAGATCCACGGCACAACATGACTTTCTTCCTTGATATTCCACAGAAATTCACGAACTATGTACTCAAAAGAGACTAGTGTGATGAATATGTGGCTTGCTAGTACAATCTCGTTACATTCTTGTTCATGGAAGGCCAATATCATGTTCTTGTTATATTCTTGCTAGTTCATTCTTGATCATTCTATCTTACATGATTATCTTGTCACTTTGGTTTAAACGCGTGATCGATTCGCATTCGCATGATTTTACCTTATTCTTTAGAGCTAAATTGTTAATTACTTTAATAGTGCTTTCATGTTGATGCGAAGATACCTACTGGGCAAGTGTGCTCATTACCTATTTCCAATATTTTTCAGGAGATGGAAATAGTTCGAATTCGGATTCGGGTGATTCAAGTAGCGGGTCCGAGAGCGATTGAATGTTGTTATTTCAAGAGTGAAGACATAGGAAGTTTATAATGTCTAGATTGAGTCAATGTAATTTTTCTATTTCTTGAGTCTAGTAGAATGAAGATAAAATTAGTGATTGTATCTTTGAATATTACGCATTATGATATGAAGTTGAAGTTGATTAAATCCTGTGCAATTGCATTTACTTGTGTGATTGTCTCGCTCTCTGATTGATTCTTGCTTGCAAGAGGCTTACCATGCCGGCTGTTCACGCTCCCCGAGCGAGTCTTCCGCTGTAATAAAGGCTCGGGGCGTGACAGTTAAGTTGGTATCAGAGCCTAAGTCTCAGGACTTAAGGAAAAGAATCATGTCATAGGATAAGTCCAAGGTTTAAGGCCCCATACCTATGTACTAAGGAAGAAATTCCACACCCATGTGACGATTGAGTAGAACCCGGGATAAGATAACTAATTAGCTTTAAGAATTATTCTGTTCATTCCAATTTCATGAGAAATAACAAGTTGTTATTTTCTCTCAGGTACCCTATTTTCCGAATGGCTCATCATGTAGATTGGGACGGTATGCAACAAACAGTTACCGGCCTTACCCAGGCATTACAGACTATAGCACAAGGTGGTGCAGAGGCAAGGGCTGGTGACCTTCATCATAATTTTTGGAGTCTAAATCCTCCGCGTTTCTATGGATCTTCCAATCCAGAGGAAGCAGAAAATTGGATCGATGAGTTGAATCGTATATTTGATGTCATACAATGCACTGATCAGGAGAAAGTCCGTCTAGCAACGTTCCAATTGAATAAGGATGCCCGTACTTGGTGGAAGTCGGTTCCGGCACCTCCGGCCGATGCGCCACATACATGGAATGCTTTTCTCACTTTATTTCGTGCCAAGTATTTCTCCGAACATGTGAAGGAAAGGAAGGCTATGGAGTTTGCCTCCCTTCGTCAAGGGATGATGTCAGTAGCAGAGTACGAGTTGCAGTTTTCAAGACTAGCACCATATGCCCCACACCGTATTAGTACGGAATTATTAAAGGCGAACCGATTTATGGATGGGTTACGGCCCGGTTTCATTCAGCAACTGGGGACACAGAATATCCGCACTTATGCGGAGATGGTTCAAAGGGCATATTTATGCGAGAGGACCTTAGAGAAGGTCGAAAGGTTGAAAGGAAAGGGAGAAGAATCTAGCCGGCGCTCAGATCGGCATTATAAGAAAGAGAAGTTTAGCATCACGGAACCATACAAAAGCCATGATAACAAGAAAAGATCAAGGAACGGAAACGGTGGAAGTTCCCAAAAGAATAGTAAAAAGGTTAAAGAAGAGAAGGAGCAAGTCGCCTCGGCGTGCACCTTTTGCGAGAAATTCAGCCACTCGGCTGAAGAATGCTGGAAGCGCCTAGGTGCTTGTTTGCGCTGTGGAAGTAGGGAGCATCGTGTGCCAGATTGCCCCCTTATGAAAGATCAATCAAATAACGGAGGACGTAGGAGGCAGGCTCGCCTCAATGCAGTTATAGATGAAGAAGAAGCGCCCAAGGTTCAAAATGATGGGCTCATGGAAGGTACTCATCAAATCTATCATCGTCCTGCATTCGTGCTATTCGATACTGGTGCTTCTCATTCTTTTATCTCCACCACTTTTGCAAACACCTTACCAACTGCATCAGTTCCCCTACCTTCAGATCTCGTTATTACTAAACCTTTGGGATCTAGAACTAAGCTTACCAAGTATTATCCCAATTGTGAGGTGGTAGTAGAAGGACACAATCTCCCCGCAAACTTAGTATGCCTCGATATGAAAGGTTATGATGCCATTTTAGGGGTAGATTGGCTTGTAGACCATGATGCTTACATCAACTTTCGAAATAGAATTATATCTTTCCGAAAGCCCGATCTTCCAAGATTTTCTTTTCTTGGTATCAAATACAAGAAGCATCCTACCATTATATCTTCTCTTCACGTCTGCAAACTTATCTCGAAAGGATGTGAAGTTTTTCTTGCTTCAGTCATTGTCACCGAATCTAAGGAAATTATCCTAGCAAACATTCCTATTGCAAATGAATTCCCTGACGTGTTCCCATCCGAACTACCTAGTTTACCGCCCGAGAGGGAAGTAAACTTTACCATTGAACTCATTCCAGGTGCAGCACCTGTTTCTATAGCCCCTTACAGGATGTCCCCCACGAAACTTAAGGAACTAAAGAAGCAATTACAGGAACTTCTAGACAAGGGTTTCATTAGACCTAGCACATCCCCTTGGGGTGCGCCTGTTCTATTTGTCAAGAAGAAGGATGGTTCTCTCAGATTATGCATCGATTACCGGCGACTGAATCAGCTTACAATAAAAAAAAAATATCCATTGCCGCGTATTGATGAGCTCTTCGATCAGCTTTCGGGAGCAGAATATTTTTCTAAGATTGACCTCAGATCTAGTTATCATCAACTTAGAATTAAAGAAGATGATGTTTATAAAATGGCTTTTCGAAGTCGTTATGGCCACTATGAATTCATGGTGATGCCGTTCGGGTTAACTAATGCTCCAGCAGCATTCATGCAACTTATGAACAGTGTCTTCCAGCCATACCTGGACCAGTTCATCGTTGTCTTTATTGATGATATCTTAATATATTCCAAGACAAAAGAGGAGCATGAAGAACATCTAAGGATAGCCTTGCAAACACTTAGAGAACACAAGCTATATGCCAAACTCAATAAGTGTGAATTCTGGCTCAAGGAAGTCTCATTCCTCGGCCACATTATTTCAAAAGAAGGTATTACTATGGATCCTTCTAAGGTAGAAGCTGTCAAGAATTGGAGTCAGCCAACGACTGTATCCGAAGTAAGAAGCTTTTTGGGTCTAGTTGGTTATTATAGGAGATTCATAAAGGACTTCTCAAAGATCGTTGTTTCTTTAACAAGACTTACTAGAAAAAAAAATCCTTTTATCTAGTCGAAGGACTGTGAAAAGAGTTTCCAAAGTCTTAAGAATTATCTTACGATAGCCCCTATTGTATCACTACCAATGGAGGGTGGTGAGTTTGAAGTATATACGGATGCATCGGGGATTGGCTTAGGATGTGTCCTTATGCAGAATGGAAAAGTGATTTGCTATTCTTCAAGATAATTGAAGTGTCACGAAGAAAATTATCCTGTACATGATTTAGAATTGGCAGCTGTGATCTTCGCCTTGAAAATTTGGCGTCATTATCTTTATGGAGAAAAGTTCACGATCTACTCAGACCACAAGAGCTTGAAATATCTATTTTCTCAAAAGGAGCTCAATATGAGGCAAAGGAGGTGGTTAGAACATCTCAAGGACTTTGATTTTGCTATTCAATATCACCCTGGCAAAGCAAATGCTGTAGCAGATGCACTTAGCAGGAAACCAATGGGTATGTTATCAAGTCTCATGATTAGTGTAACTAACCTTATTCCTCAGTTTGCTCAGTTGAATTTAGATGTTGACATTAAGGAAGAAGATTACTTTATAGCTAATATCCGAGCTCAACATACATTAATAGAGGATTTGGTCAAGTTACAAGAGGATGACCCAATTTTATTGGAAATTAAGGCCACTATTAAACAAAGACCGGATTTTACTATTTTCGAAGATGGAAGATTGCTGCTCAAGGGACGAATGTGTATACCGGATCATGAAGATACAAAGAAATTGATCTTAGAAGAAGCACATAAATCAAAGTAAACCATTCATCCAAGAGGTACGAAGATGTATCAGGATCTCAAAAGGAACTTTTGGTGGCCCAATATGAAGAGGGAAGTAGCTGATTTTGTGTCTCGCTGTCTCACTTGTCAACAAGTTAAAGCGGAACATTTCAGACCTGCAAGAAAATTACAGCCCTTAAGTATTCCAGAATGGAAATGGGAGAGTATAGGAATGGATTTCATTATGGGATTACCTAAGACAAGAGGTGGACATGATGGAATATGGGTAATCATAGACCGATTGACTAAATCTGCACATTTCATACCAATAAAAAGTCGATGGTCTGTGGATATTCTAGCAGCATTATTCATCAAAGAAATTGTTAAACTACATGGTGTCCCTGTCTCTATTGTATCAGATAGAGATCCTCGATTTACATCACAGTTCTGGAAGGGCCTACAACATTCACTGGGGACTAGATTAAATTTTAGCACAGCATTTCATCCACAAACGAATGGTCAGACGGAAAGAACGAATCAGGTAGTAGAAGACATGCTCAGGGCTTGTGTCATTGATTTTGGAGGAAGTTGGCATGATCACTTGCCTCGAGTAGAATTTGCATATAATAACAGCTATCAAGCAAGCATACAAATGGCATCTTTTGAAGCTCTATATGGGAAAAGTTGTCGATCACCAATATGTTGGAATGAAATAGGGGAAATGTAATTTCTAGGCCCCGATCTTATCAGAGATTCTACAGAGAAAATAAAACTCATTCAAGAAAGGATGAAAATGGCACAAGATAGGCAAAAGTCTTATGCTGACAATCGAAGGCATGACTTGGAGTTTCAAGTAGGAGAACATGTATATCTGAAGGTTTCTCCAGGTCGTGGTATTCGAAGATTTGACATTAAAGGAAAGCTAACTCCTAGATTTATTGGCCCATTTGAAATTCTTGAAAGGGCCGGTGAAGTGGCTTATAGATTGGCTTTACCTCCACAATTAGCAGGAGTACATAACGTATTTCACGTCTCCATGCTAAAGAAGTATGTATATGATCCTGACCATATTATCACTTATGACAACCTGGAGATTCAGAAGGACTTAACATATGAGCAAACGCCAATAAAGATTCTGGATCGGAAAGTGTGTAAATTAAGGAATAAAGATATTCCTATGGTCAAGATCCAATGGAAGAAAACATGGCCATATGAAGCAACATGCGAAACCGAAGCAGCTATGCGGAAAAGATTCCTAGAATTATTCAACTGTAAGTACCCTCTCCACAACCCATGTATTGAATTTGGGGACCAAATTCTTTTAAGTGGAGGAGGGTGTAGTGCCCCAAAATTTATTTGATAATTTTCTGGCATTATTAGCAATTAATGGACTAATTTGGAGTTATTAATTAGTATAAGGCCAAATGGTGTTAATCAATTAACCCAACTCACTTAATTAAAGTAAAGGGTTTTAAGATCAGGCCCATTTAGTTTGGCCCATATTCTAGAAGGTTATTAAGCTTATCCTCGGAATTATAAGGATAAATACCACTTAATACAGATAATTAGGCGGATAATGAATAGAAGAGTTTGATCAATTTAGAACTCTATCCACGTTGACTGTAACGGTCCATCGGACGACCGTCACAGCCATGTAACGCATATGTCGGCGACCGTCACACTCTATGAACCCCAAAACACTGAAGAGTTTGATTTCCTTTGAACTCTGGGAACGAGTAATGTAACGGTCTATCGAGAGACTGTCACATGCCTCTAACGCACTGGCCGTAGACCGTTACATCCTGTTAGTTCCGTAAAAGAAAGAATAAGTACAAAGATTAAAACTTTGGACTCTTATCCACTAAGGATCGACTTGGGAAGAGTTATAATAATACTGAGTACTCTTAGAGATTAGATTATGACCCAACAAGGACTCTAGAATCGATCTAATCCTCAAACCCTAGCCCAAACTCTATAAATAGGGCATAGTTCTGAAATGTGCGACCCTTACTTTTTGGACGTAAAGAATCAAGGTAAGGAGTCATTATCTCAAGTAAGCTCTTTAGAAGTATTTGTTTACAATACTTTAGACTAACTCCCCTCCAAATTTAACATCTTTAGGTCAAGAGGTCGTGGAGTTAGAGCCCAAGGAAGTTGCTGAAAAAGTCACAGAAGAAGGAAATCTAGGGCAGGATTCTCAATCCAAATCAGAAGCAACAGCCTAAGTTAAGAGGTAGGTTATCTCATGAACGGCAAAAATAACCTGATAGCACTAAAAGCCCTCTGGTTCAAGTGATTTACATGCATTATAGATCATTGATTTCATGATTTTACTACTTCTATGCATTACATGCATCCCTTAGCCTTAATTGGACATGCCAAAGATGTATTATGTCTAATTCATTAATACCTAAGCATGTAGTTGGCCTACACTACGTTATCATGTCTAGAGATTCATGGTATTTTAATTATGGACATGATATGAATCGATCTCTTTATGGTTTATGTAGTTTTCTATCAGCAGATACTGTAACGCATCAGCGTAGGACCGTCACACTCATATAACAGCCCTACGACAGACCGTCACACACCCTGCTGTTTTGGATTTTCACTGTTGTCTCTAACGCACTTGGACAGACACGTTACGTTCATGTAACGGCTGGATTCCTGACCGTCACGTTCACTGTGACGCCCCACCTCCAGACCGTCAGAGTCTGTGTTCTGCCAACCCTAAGACAGAATATAACTTGCCAATATTATTTATTGTTAAGCCTAGTTACTTAAGTTTTAACCTGATCATATGATTTTAAGGTTATTTGATTATTCATATTAGTTATTGCCTGTTTTGGTATCTCACTTTTACTTGAGTTATGTTAATTTCATGAAGCCAAATTATATAGTTTTGTATTATAAAGCATGACTTTTTAACGTTGTATTGACAGAGTTTTTCATCATGATTTCACATTGATTATACATATCTCTCTCTGTCAATAGAGTCATTTCTATAAGTACATGGCACATATTCCGGTATGTTGCCATTAGTTCACACTTTGCACTTTAGGAACACCATCTTGGACATGAGGACCTCTCTATTGGATATTCCTTCCAATGGACTAGGAAATCATTGTTTCAAGGCCTCCGTAATTCTTCGCAAGCCTGGGATTCCCACTAGGACGCCGAGTTGGTTGTACCATCAAAGCCCAATAACTAGAATACACTATCGTTATTTTCTGGATCTTGTAATGTAACGGCCTTGCACTGGACCGTCAGGCTCACGTAACGGCCCAATGCCCGACCGTCACATTTCACTAAGTCTAAACTAGTATGCTGGACTCTGGTCACTGTAGCGGCCCCTATGGACGCGTTACATAGTATAACGGCCCAGTAAACGACTGTTACATAGCTTGTATATGCTAACCCAAGGTTTGACCAAGGGTTGATATTTCAATGATTCTAGACAAACCTTGATGATCTAGAACTTATCATATAGCTTAATAGACTTAATATAATGGATGAAAGTTAAGGAAATATACTGTTATGCTGCCGATTTATTCTATAAGCATAACATAGTTTAAATATTATTCTTGATCTCATATATTCAAATTAAAGTATTCATTCATTGATTATTGTTATCATGAAATTATTGAACTTATTACATTCTTGGCCATACTTTACTGTTACATGCGTGGAAGTAGCTTAATTTATAACTGAAGATGCGATCGAGCACTGATTGTGTTCAAGGGCTCTATGCTAGTCCCCTCGGCTGATTGCCGGGAACATACTATTTTATAAACCATGGGGTATGATGCTACTGGCGTCGCATTGCACTGGGAGTACTATTTCTATAAATAAGTGAAGATCCACGGCACAACATGACTTTCTTGCTTGATATTCCACAGAAATTCACGAACTATGTACTCAAAAGAGACTAGTGTGATGAATATGTGGCTTGCTAGTACA
Source organism: Amorphophallus konjac (assembly GCA_022559845.1). Lineage (NCBI taxonomy): Eukaryota > Viridiplantae > Streptophyta > Magnoliopsida > Alismatales > Araceae > Amorphophallus > Amorphophallus konjac. Next base: position 85,424,586 of record CM040129.1, on the reverse strand, counting down.
ATCTCGTTACATTCTTGTTCATGGAAGGCCAATATCATGTTCTTGTTATATTCTTGCTAGTTCATTCTTGATCATTCTATCTTACATGATTATCTTGTCACTTTGGTTTAAACGCGTGATCGATTCGCATTCGCATGATTTTACCTTATTCTTTAGAGCTAAATTGTTAATTACTTTAATAGTGCCTTCATGTTGATGTGAAGATACCTACTGGGCAAGTGTGCTCATTACCTATTTCCAATGTTTTTCAGGAGATGGAAATAGTTCGAATTCGGATTCGGGTGATTCAAGTAGCGTGTCCGAGGGCGATTGAATGTTGTTATTACAAGAGTGAAGACATAGGAAGTTTATAATGTCTAGATTGAGTCATTGTAATTTTTCTATTTCTTGAGTCTAGTAGAATGAAGATAAAATTAGTGATTGTATCTTTGAATATTAAGCATTATGATATGAAGTTGAAGTTGATTAAATCCTGTGCAATTGCATTTACTTGTGTGATTGTCTCGCGCTCTGATTGATTCTTGCTTGCAAGAGGCTTACCATGCCGGCTGTTCGCGCTCCCCGAGCGAGTCTTCTGCTGTAATAAAGGCTCGGGGCGTGACACACATTTTGTTTCATGTCACATAAGGTCGGTGCACATGCATGCATTCTGCATATCAAGGTCGATGCAGGTTTTGCTTCAACACACAAAGACTATGCACACATGAGCTCCAAGGTCGGTGCATGTTTACGTTCTGGCAAGATAAGGTCTGTGCACATTCGCTATTTGACAATATACGGTCGGTGCATGTTTTGGTTTCAACACATGAAGTCTGTGCATGTTTTTGCCTTATGGCACACAAGGTCTGTGCACATATGAAGACATGGTAGGTGCAACTTCTGGCTAGCGCTACTAAGGTCGGTGCACATTTGCTCAATAGCTTACAAGGTCGGTGCACATTGAGCCAGCGTAGAATGAAGGTCTGTGCACTTTTCGCCTGCGCAAGACCAAGGTTGGTGCACATATGTAGACAAAGTCTGTGCACATATGAACCAAGGTCGAGACATGTTTGGATCTTGTGTTAACAAAGGTCGGTGCACGTTTGGTTTCAAGACTACTAAGGTCGGTGCACCTTTAGCAATTCAACAAAGAAGGGTCGGTGCATGTTTTGCTTCAACGCACAAGGTCAGAGCAAAATCAAGTCTGAGCATATATCAAGGACCGAGCACATGCCAAGTCTGAGCATATTTCAAGGTCCTTGCATATATCAAGTCTGTGCACGCTACTGAAAGTCTGTGCACATGCTGAAGTCTTAAAGGAAGTGTCGACACCTTGGTTCAGCGTGCCGACACCTTGGTCTCCTAGAGAGCATTAAAGTCAGGTATCCTCAAAGAAGTGTCGACACCTTGGTCTTCCAGAGAGCGTTAAAGTCAGGTATCCTCAAAGAAGTGCCGACACAACATTCACAGTAGGTCGACACTTCGTCCTTCCAGAGACCGTTATATTGGCAGTATTCATCAGAAGTGTCGACACTTTCTACACAGGAGGTCGACACCTCTCCTCTTCCAGAAGCTTTCAAGCTAGTTGTCTGTCAAGTCAATGGAAGATCCATATAGAGAAAAAGGGTACCGCAATTGTCTAATTTCACAGATTTCGAGGTCTGGATGGGGTACTTAGGTTTGACTTTTGTCCCTATCAACATGTCACTTTCTTGGAGCTACTTCTGTCATAAATCCAGTAGGAGAAAGGACACCTCACCGTCTGCCACCTTTTGCCTGGGAAAAGTTAATACAGTTTGCCACCTTTTGCTGTACTCCCATATGACTTCTGTCCTAGCAGTCCTCAACAAGACAGAAAGTAGACTTCATCAAATAAGAACTCAACACCTCAAAAGGGCATTTCATGTGAAGACTTGAAATCGACTAAAGGGAGATTTGGTCTGTTCCTTCACCTACTGCTGCCATCGTCCTTCTTGCCAGCTGCTCTTGAGAAAGCACTCAAGTACACCATCGGCACATGCTTCAAGGGAAGAAGGTTTTGGAGGGAAAATCGTAGCTGCATGTCTGAGGGAAGAAGACTTTAAGAGGGAAAAGTTTCCTTGGGTTTTCCTATATATATGAAGCTTCCTCAAGAGAAGAAGCCGCTGCTGCTATTGCCACTGCTGCCTTGAGAAAAAGCCACGCCCTTGAGCCTCTAAGAAGAAAACCTGTGAGAAAGAAAGGAAGGAAGTGAGAGCAGCCGAGCACTAGTTCGACTCAGTCCAGTGTTGTAAAAGAAGAAGAATAGAGAAGCCTTGAGAGTGAGAGAAAGAGCATCCCTGCAGTCTACCCAAGCTTGAAGAATCAGATTTTCAGATCTGAAATTTGTAGTTGCAGTCACCAGCCTCCACATCATCATTCTAAGCTTCTGCTGGTGTTCATTCCTTCTGTTTTGCTGTGGTTTTCCCACTACACTTGCAGTGAGTTTTATTCTGTGGTTTTGTTCATCCTGAACCGTCCCTACCAGTCTGTGTGTAGGAAGATAGACGGAGGTGTGCTCCGGTCTGTGGATAACCGTGCCTACCGGTTCTATGTGTAGGAAGACAGACGTTGGGTTCTCCGTTCTATGGTTTTTGGGCGTGTCCCCGGTCAAGCTGTGAGTTAGTAGGAAAGCCTCACCGGGTTTGGTGAGGGGTGGACGTAGGTTGTGGGTTTACAACCGAACCACCTTAAAATCCCTGTGTTGTGGGTTGTGCATCTTATGTGATTGCTCTATTTTCTCTATACCATTCACAGGTTCGTGTGTTTACTGTATCAATGGAATCCTGATTGCTTTATATAGCACACTTCATCATATTGCTCTCGCACACACACACGAGGTTCAACGAGCAGCGAATCTCAATTAATGAGATTCTGGTTGATCTCTAAAAGTTCACACATATATCTAGTTATCACAGTTAGTTGATATGTGTTGAGATCCCTGCTGTCCAGTGCATTATATAACTCTTACCCATTACCATGTTGAAGCAGCATCAACCTCGCTGCTGTGCAGGGTTGATCTTAGCTGTCTACCTAGCTGTGCTCCGTTAAGCATAAGCTCTACTTGTGCAGTCCTTGGACCTATTTTGTTGTCCTCACTTAAGCCACTCCGTTTAAATCCGTTGTGCTTTGTGTCTAAGTGTTTTATTGTCTTTAAAGGAGTGGTCTATGCTTTTGGTAGCTAAGAGTCAAGTTTTAAATAGGCCAAACTTCTTGAGAGGATCTATTCAACCCCCCCTTCTAGAGCCGTTTGCACCTCTCGGGACCCAACATACCTAGCATTGCCAGACTTTCAGCGAGAGAGACTAGCTGCCATGGGATTCGCTGAGTTCCTTGGCTTGGAGGTGATGAGATTGGACACGGCTCTCCTCTACGCTCTACACGACCGGTGGGATCCGGTGAGTCGGGCGCTCGTGTTTCCGTGGGGGCACATGATCCCTACATTGGAGGACGTGGCGAGGATCACCGGGCTGCGAGTGCATGGTGCGCTAGTTAGCGGGAGGACCTACACAGACTATCGGGAGCTGGCCTAGAGGCTACTGGGACTCAAGCGGTAGAGACCGGAGCGACACTCTTCAGTGTTACCGAGAGCGGGCCTTTAGGATAGCTTGGGCCTGTGAGGAGCTGCGATCACCGTCGAAGAGCTGCCAGAGCAGCACTTGGAGCGTTTGACAGACCGAGCGTGACAACGGGTAGCAGCAGGACTGGGACCCGAGGAGGACGTGGTCCTTCGGCGGTTCTTGATGCTATTCTTCGGGAAGCTACTATTCGCAACCAGAGGTGATGGAGTGAGCTGCAAGCACCTGCCCCTACTCGATGAGGTGGACAGAGTAGGTGAATACGTGTGGGGCGCGGCCGTGCTGGCATTTATGTTTGACACACTCAGCGCCACCAGCCGGCGGATGATGCTTGGCTGGTTTTCTCCACTACTTCAGGTAAGACTTGACTTCTAAATGCTATGCAATTGCTATGACTGCTATATGTTGACACTTGATGCATGAAACGCAGGTATGGGCCTACATGTACCTACCTGGACTGGGGAGAGGTACAGAGGTGCACCCCGACTGAGTGCCCATCGTGAGGCGATGGATGGCGGTGCGGGAGACAGGCTCACTGCGGCGCCAGGTGAGGACGATCCAGGACGACATCGACGCTCTACCCTATGCATCGGTAAGACCTAAACTTGAACTTTTGCAAATGCAACTATATGCTTGGACACTAATGCAATCTGCCACCACTTTGTAGGTCCGATGGACTCCGTACCAGGGTGAGGGACACGAGAGCCAGCCATGGGTGGTGGCAGCCCTAGCCTATGCGGGACACCACATCTGGCTTCATTGCATGAACATGGTTGAGCCGCTGCACTACCGGCTGATCATGAGGACCGTGGGTGTCCACCAGCCAGAGGTGGAGTTCCCTACATGAGAGAGACTGTAAGAGCGCGTGGGATGACACTCACGTGAAATTGCAGTGGAGATCGACTGGATTACCCAGGTGGCGGACCAGATTCGAGACTAGACCAGGCAAGGGCGAGTTGTACGAGCCCGAGCCACCAGAGATGAGGCTTATCTGACTGCTTACGCGCGATGCTACGGGGACCAGGTCTTCCGTGGCACACGACGACCGGTACGACTCTTTAACTTATGCTCTCTAATATGCTCATGATTACAATGCACTAATGCTTGACATTCTACATGCAACTTGATCCCCAGGGATGGATCGCAGAGCTCCAGGGGTTACTCTACTCCATGGTCCAACAGCGGGATGAGCTCCAACGCTCCTTGGACCTATCGGTAAGCTTTACTCAACCTCATACCTAAAATGCCATGCTATGCTTATGAGACTGACATGCCCCTATATGCAGCGTGCCGAGGGAGTTCAGCGCCAGGGACCCAATGCACCGTCCTCTTCCTCCCAGCCACCAGCGGATCGGGCTGAGCGAGAGGCGGACTTCGCATGGGCGGTAGCACGAGTTGAGGAGGTCGAGGCCACACTAGCAGAGAGGGTAAGCAAACAACTCAACTTCCATTTGACCTTAGGATTATGATTGCAAATGATTAATGAAATGAATGCATATGCAGGCGAAGGAGTTAGAGGCAGCGTTGAGCAAGGCTACTCGGTAGAGGGAGGAGGCGGAGCACTTCTGGGCAGAGGCAGAGCACCTTCGTGCAGAGGCGATAGAGGTAGTGCACCTTCGTGCAGAGATGGAGAGATTCCACGCTGGGGCGGCAGAGGTAGAGCGCCTTCATGCTGAGGCGGCAGAGTTGAGGAGCGAGCTAGAGCAGTCCCGGCTATAGGTAGCCGAGTTGAGGGGTGAAGTGGGGGCGTACCAGCAGTCCCTCCATGCGATGAGCTGGAGATCGAAGCGTAGCAGGACTCCGAGCGGCATGTACAACAGCGCTTATAGAGGCTACTTCACTGGCTCCTCCGGCCATTGGAGGAATGAGGACGAGGAGCGCCACCGATGACAGCGTGAAGAGGGGAGCACAGCCATGGGCCCACCCGGGAAAAGACATGAGGGTACTGGCGACAGCGGGGGTCCAGGAGAGGGACCAGCTTGATGTACCATGTTAGATTTATGCATGTATATGACTCCAACCTAATGCAATGAACATGCCTCTTTTTGACTTAAAAATGAGTGTGTGTATACTGACTTAACTAACCTGATGATGACTCCTACGACTGACAGGGAAGAGCGGAAAAGAGAGAGAGAGAAAGACTTAGGCGAAAAACCTAGATAGAGCGGCACCGAGGAAGAGATGACATGCAAGACAGAGGAGATAGGCGATCACAGAAAGGCCGCTAACTGAGCGTGGCGGTCCCACGATAGACCACTAAAGGATAAACGATCGACAACTGAAAGAAGGACAGTGACAGCCCACATTTAATCGCAAGATCAAGTAAGATGAACTTTTCTTGACCGTTTCCTTTGGGAGACGGCCTCACCGAGACCGTTAACCACGTGGGAGAGACGAAGAGTGTAGACCAAGGTAAAAACGGTCCTTAGACGACTGCCAAATGGGCTAGCGGTCTCATGATAGACCGCAAGTGCAGGAACCCTGTTAACTACGACCGGGACTCTATTGAAGAGTCCTAATCTGTGGGTAAAGTCACCCAAGTCACGCTAAGGCTTATCTTAACCCGATTTAAGGCTATCCAACCTCAATCCTGATGGGAAAGGACTATGAATTTAGGCTCTATAAGTAGGGAGGTATTCTAAACTCATAACTCACACAAAACCCTGCTTTTAGGCCTTAAAAAACTTAGAAACATCACCCAAATCATCATGAAGAGGGCCCTTGAAGGAAGCACAATGGGTGAGGGCGACTACAATGGGCCAAAGCCGGCTAGAAAGGAGCATGGGGCGCTACAACGGTTGACTGCAATCCCCAAACACCTGAGCTGCAGCTCTTCAAGAGAGGTAAGTTAATGCAATTACTTTCATATTCATCAAATTCCCTTCAAGTCCTTACATTTCTCCTCCCCTTCTTCCTTCTTTGTTTTCTTTTCTTACGTTACCTCAGCTTCTCCCAAGCCCAAGGCGCTATTCAATATTGAACAGGATGGCTCCCATGATTTGTGAACTCCCCATAACAGTAATATCCACTCTAAAGGCCTGGCATCTACACCCTCTCTTAGTCTTAGCCAAAAATTACTCCAAATTCTCATTAGACTGGCATAGCATCATAGCCCTGGTAGAATTATGGCACCCCCAGACTTATACCTTCATATTTCCTTCCTTTGAGGCCACCATCCTATTAGAAGAGGTAGATACTTATCTATCCCTCACTAGATCCAAAATTGGCATCGAAGACCTAGTCTACCATACAGTTGTGCCCATAGACCCTACCCTTATCCTAGGGGAGTTTCTTCCTAGCGCTAAGGACATCAACACCGTAGTCAGTCCACACCACATCCATCTGATACCTTTGAGCCAGTGAATCACATCCCATTGCAAAAACATGTGTGGGTGGAACGAAGCGATAGCCAAGGCCGTTTCCATATGCTTGTGCAGGGCCATACTCTTCCCTACCACCGACCACCTTTTAGATATACCCAACCTTAGCATCATTAGTGGATTATGGCAGAGTCTATCCATCTCACATGCCATTCTCTCCTATTTGTACGAGGGGCTTAGCTCAGGTGCCTTAGGAGGTCCACTCTTTGGGTCCATGATCCTACTCAAGTGCTGGATGGGGGTTAGACTGAAATTCATACCCAGGGAGGACATCCCTTATGCTAGCAACATCATTGGGAGCCATCCACTTTTCTTTATCTGTGGCACCTTCAGGTTCCCTCAGCAGCTTGAGTGCCAAATGGCAGATAAGAAGAGTAAGGACGAGTGGCGTCTCTACCTCAACACTCTGCCACTAGATTGGTTCGTGATACGCCAACCTTTCCTCCACGACACCACCCTCAGGCTTCCTAGGAGGCTTGGGCTTGACTTTATGATGTGAAACGAAATCTTCAAGTCTGAGAGTTTCTTTTCTTTGCATTTTTCACCATGCTTCAGATTACTTCAGTTGTGGCAAATTTTTTGTCACCTTATCAAATACTTTCCATATTCTTCTCTATTGTATTATCTCCTCTCTATTAATTATCATCATCACCCTACATTTCATCATTCTCACGATCACTTTTGTTTGCTGTCCCCCACTCAGAATCATCAGCCTTCTGACCATAACATCTCCAGCATCATTATGACAATGGACACCACCATAACCATGCTGTGCACATGTCCTTCTTGATCAATCATTCAGTATAATCAGGTACTTGCTTTGTCTCAAAGAGAGATCATGATCATTCGACTGGGGCATTCAATAATATAGCATCCAACAAGCTCTCCTTTGCCAATCCAAGCATATCCTGTGCGTGAGCCTCATTTTGAGGGAATCCAACAGGCAACACACGTATGGCGGCTGGACTCCTTCTCATGGCTGGTGAAGACGGTATGGAGGGCTGAGAGGTAGCAGCGGACTGCTTGCTGTGGCCGGGAGCGACGCTGACGTGGTCGTATGCCGAGCAGAGCGGTGCCGTGGTTGGCAGGACGGGACCAGCCGCGGGAAAATGGCCAACATGCTAGCGGACTTCACCCATGAGCCGTTGGCGAGGAGCCTGTTGGCTGCTTGGCAGTTGGCTTACATGTGCTTGGCGGTTCGGCCGGTGGAGGAATTGCTCTTGTAGCGGCGGCGCCCACGGAGGCATTGGCAGTTGTGGTAGCAAGATCCTGCTGTCGACGCCAGCAACCGTTGGGGCTTCACAGATGGTACAGTCCCTGCCAGAGGGAGGGTCGGGGTCCGCATGGTGCTGCCGGAGCGCTCGGAGGTGGGCTCGTGGGCATGGGTTCAGAGGCGGCGATGGACCTGTGGCAGAGGGGTGCGGAGTGGGATAGCATGGAGGGGAGATTATTCTTGTGCATGGATGGACCGATGGCTGGTGGCGCATGGGAGAGGGGTGGGTGGCGAAGAGGGTGGTGGTGCCGGGAGTGTGTGGGAAGTGGAGAGAGAGAGGGAGCGGGTTTGGTCAGAATGGAGGAAGTGAGAGAGGGTGATGGGTGTTGCGATGGTTGCATGCAGCTTGGCTGGGTAGCAGATGGGCAAAGCAGGTGGTTAGAGAGGGTGTGGGGAAGTGAGAAGAGGGGGGTTGGAGGCTACAAAGGAGAGAGAGGGGAGGGGGAGGGGGGCACCGGCGGTGCCCCTGTTCCAAACAGGGGATCGGCTGCGGGTTAGAGGGGGGGACAGGGAGAAGGTCAGCGCATGGGGGAGGTTTTATGGTGCCATGGGGGGGTGGCGATGACGTGCATGTGGGGATAGAGAAAGAAGGAGTGAGGCCACGGTGGGTCGAGGGGGGGTGTGCCGTGCTCGCCATGCTCGGACGAGGGAGTGCTCACCGTGCTTGGATGCAGACGATGGCCTGTGGGCGCTCGGAGCTGTTGAGGACGTCGCCGGCGTGGTCGCATGTAGTGGAGATGGGCAGGGCAACACCGTGGTTGGCATGGCGGTGTTAGAGGCGGGCTCGCAGAAGATGGGTGGTGAGGGATGAGTTCCTCCGAAGCGGCAGGGTGCATGGCGCAAGGTGCATGGCAGTGGTGGTGCATGCTGGGATCGTAGCAGAGAGTTTAGAGAGAGAGAGGGCTGAGGGAGGAGAAGATGAAGGACATGAGCCTGGCCTACAGAAGAAGTTTAGAGGGAGAGGAGGGGGGAGATAGACTGCCACTGCAGGGAAAGATGGGGTTGAGGGCCGGAGGAAGGGAGGGTTTGGGTAGGTGGCCAGATGGTGGAGGTGAGGGTGGGGGAGAGATGGAGAAGCCAAGGGAGATGATAGAGGAAGAGAAGGCCGGCGGCCATTGGGGGGGGGTTTAGCAGGTAGGTTTGAGGGAGAGAGAAGAGGTAACGTGGGAGAGAAAGAAGGGGGAGGGGGGGTATGGGCCCCTCGTGGAGGCTTCACATTGTTTTCCAAAAATTCTGATTCCATTCTATTCTCCATCGTTGGTTTACATGGGTATAAATAGAAATATGGGGAGGGGAAAAGACACATGGGAATCCCATGGGACATGGTTTCCACGAGGAGTCCCTCATAAGTGGTCATTAGTGCCTAGTTATATATATAGATTATGTTAATCTATTTATTCCTAATAACAACATAAAGCTCACATATTCGGCCCATTTATTATTTCATGTGGCCCATGAACATAAAACTCTTAAACGTAGCTTAATGTACTTTGATAGTTGCCAGTGCCATCTCGGTGATCATCCGCAGCCGCTTGTTGATCCCGTCAGATTTCTCGACTCAGAGAAGGTTCGGCCTCGATCCTTGAATCTTGAACTGACGATCCCATTAAACTCCTCCGCTTGGAGGAGGTTCGACCTCGAACCTCGTAACTCAAGATCCCGGTCTGATGGAACAGTCCGGTTCCCTAGGCTCTGATACCATTTGATGTGAAATGAAATCTTCAAGTCTGAGAGTTTCTTTTCTTTTCATTTTTCACCATGCTTCAGATTACTTCAGTTGTGGCAAATTTCCATCCTTTTTGTCACCTTATCAAATACTTTCCATATTCTTCTCTATTGTATTATCTCCTCTCTATTAATTATCATCATCACCCTACTTTTCATCATTCTCACGATCACTTTTGTTTACTGTCCCCCACTCAGAATCATCCGCCTTCTGATCATAACATCTCCAGCATCATTATGACAATGGACACCACCATAACCATGCTGTGCACATGTCCTTCTTGATCAATCATTCAGTATAATCAGGTACTTGCTTTGTCTCAAAGAGAGATCATGATCATTCGACTGGGGCATTCAATAATATAGCATCCAACAAGCTCTCCTTTGCCAATCCAAGCATATCCTGTGCGTGAGCCTCATTTTGAGGGAATCTGATAGGCAACACACGTATGGCGGCTGGACTCCTTCTCATGGCTGGTAAAGACGGTATGGAGGGTTGAGAGGTAGCAGCGGTCTGCTTGCTGTGGCCGGGAGCAACGTCGACGTGGTCGTATGCCGATCAGAGCGGTGCCGTGGTTGGCAGGACGGGACCAGCCGCGGGAAAATGGCCAACGGGCTAGCGGACTTCACCCATGAGCCGTTGGCGAGGAGCCTGTTGGCTGCTTGGCAGTTGGCTTACATGTGCTTGGCGGTTCGGCCGGCGGAGGAATTGCTCTTGTAGCGGCGGCGCCCACGGAGGCATTGGCAGTTGTGGTAGCAAGATCCTGTCGTCGACGCCAGCAACCGTTGGGGCTTCACAGATGGTGCAGTCCCTACCGGAGGGAGGGTCGGGGTCCGCATGGTGCTGCTGGAGCGCTCGGAGGTGGGCTCGTGGGCATGGGTTCAGAGGCGGCGATGGACCTATGGCAGAGGGGTGCGGAGTGGGATAGCATGGAGGGGAGATTATTCTCGTGCATGGATGGACCGATGGCTGGTGGCGCATGGAAGAGGGGTGGGTGGCGAAGAGGGCGGTGGTGCCGGGAGTGTGTGGGAAGTGGAGAGAGAGAGGGAGCGGGTTTGGTCAGAACGGAGGAAGTGAGAGAGGGTGATGGGTGTTGCGATGGTTGCATGCAGCTTGTCTGGGTAGCAGATGGGCAAAGCAGGTGGTTAGAGAGGGTGTGGGGAAGTGAGAAGAGGGGGGTTGGAGGCTACAAAGGAGAGAGAGGGGAGGGGGAGGGGGGCACCGGCGGTGCCCCTGTTCCAAACAGGGGATCGGCTGCGGGTTAGAGGGGGGACAGGGAGAAGGTCAGCGCATGGGGGAGGTTTTATGGTGCCATGGGGGGGTGGCGATGACGTGTGTGTGGGGATAGAGAGAGAAGGAGTGAGGCCACGGTGGGTCGAGGGGGGGTGTGCCGTGCTCGCCATGCTCGGACGCGGGAGTGCTCGCCGTGCTTGGATGCGGACGATGACCTGTGGGCGCTCGGAGCTGTTGAGGACGTCGCCGGCGTGGTCGCATGCAGTGGAGATGGGCAGGGCGACACCGTGGTTGGCATGGCGGTGTTAGTGGCGGGCTCGCAGAAGATGGGTGGTGAGGGACGAGTTCCTCCAAAGCGGCAGGGTGCATGGCGCAAGGTGCATGGCAGTGGTGGTGCATGCTGGGATCGTAGCAGAGTGTTTAGAGAGAGAGAGGGCTGAGGGAGGAGAAGATGAAGGACAGGAGCCTGGCCTACAGAAGAAGTTTAGAGGGAGAGGAGGGGGGAGATAGACTGCCACTGCCTGGAAAGATGGGGTTGAGGGCCGGAGGAAGGGAGGGTTTGGGTAGGTGGCCAGATGGTGGAGGTGAGGGTGGGGGAGAGATGGAGAGGCCAAGGGAGATGATAGAGGAAGAGAAGGCCGGCGGCCATGGGGGGGGGTTTAGCAGGTAGGTTTGAGGGAGAGAGAGGAGGTAACGTGGGAGAGAAAGAAGGGGGAGGGGGGGTATGGGCCCCTCGTGGAGGCTTCACATTGTTTTCCAAAAATTCTGATTCCATTCTATTCTCCATCATGGGTTTACATGGGTATAAATAGAAAATATGGGGAGGGGAAAAGACACCTGGGAATCCCATGGGACATGGTTTCCACGAGGAGTCCCTCATAAGTGGTCATTAGTGCCTAGTTATATATATAGATTATGTTAATTTATTTATTCCTAATAACAACATAAAGCTCACATATTAGGCCCATTTATTATTTCATGTGGCCCATGAACATAAAACTCTTAAACGTAGCTTAATGTAGTTTGATAGTTGCCAGTGCCGTCTCGGCGATCATCCGCAGCCGCTTGTTGATCCCGTCAGATTTCTCGACTCAGAGAAGGTTCGGCCTCGATCGTTGAATCTCGAACTGACGATCCCATCACTTGAGGCTCGTGGGGAACACCACCTTGGCGATGTACAGCCCCCACAGGTATTCTCTACATGTTGGGTTCCCACGCACTACGGTTCCAGCGCTACCCCATCTACCTGCACTACAGGCGAGGAGACTCGGGACAGAAGAGGACGAGCAGGCAGTTAGAAGTGCCTTGATCATGTGGGAGGTCAGTAGAGTGCCCACCTTTCCCGCGGAGGTGATAGAGACCCAGGAGGAGTACCAATCTTACTTAAGAGAGTTACGCGAGATTCGACCTCGCGGGGATGCTCGATTGAGGATTGAGTGATATTTCATGATGTATAGAGATCCATAGCTTGAACTTGATGCATTTGATATTGAATAAATGAATGAAAGGCTTTGATTGGATAAGCTATAGACTTGGGTTTCTTTTCTGTGCACCTGTGTGGATTGAGATAGCTCTCAGGAAAAGAAGCGGCCTATCCAAAGACCGCTACATGAATAAGACGGTCAGAGTCTGACTGCTAAAACAAGGAAAACGGCTTCCAGTAGGCCGCAAAAGAGAAAGATATCAGAAGGGCCCATGACCTTTGTAGTTAAGAGTTCTCAGGTAGAAAAGGGGGCTATCGAGGGACCGCTAAGAATCAAGATGGTCAGGGCGCGACCGCTAAGGGTAAACGGTCACCAGTAGACCACAAGAGAATAGGCGCCAGGAAGAGCCAGTGGGCTTGTGATTAAGAGCTCTTGGATAGGAAGGCGGTCCGCCAGTGACCGCTGAAGGAATACGACGGTCATCGTCTGACCGCTAAGTTGATGAAAATGGTCGCCGATGGACCGCAAACACATAGATGCCAGAAGGGTCCATGGGCCTGTGGTGCGGACTTTGCGGGCTTGTCTATGTACACATTAAACAAAAAATAGGTTAGATCTGTTTTAGGCTTAACCCCCTGCCTAGGGCAAGAATGTGAGACCAATTCTTGATGTTTGGTCAAGGGGTGAAGCCTTATCAAATCGGCAAAAATGACATAAAGGAAAAATGCAATGCATGTCATGAAATGCAAGAGAAACATGTGATGATTTTTTTTAGATTTCTTTTGTTTAACTTCTTCTTCTTTTTTTTGAAAAGTATGTGATTTTTTTCTTTTCTTTTATTTTTTTTCTTTTGGATTTTACGAACATTTGATTTTTATTTAAATTTGAAATTGTTTGAATTTTTTATTTTTGATTATTTTTGGATTTTAAAAATGTTTGATTTTTTTGGATTTTTTGATAATATTTATTTTATTTATTTTTTATTTTTTAGGCTAACTCAAACTAAGCAACGAGAACCTTAACCCATGTCATCAGTAATCTCCTAAAGCACAACATGCCCTCAAGATGACAACCCCCTGGCCAGGGGTCCAGTTCGCATGACGATGTCTCTCCCAGGGCCACACCCAGGGTAGGACCTAGTCTTCAGGGAGGAACTTGAATAAAATTGGGGATAAGTCTTACATTGAGATGGGAGGTATCAGGACTCGACTTCCTTTTAGGGCACTACCCCTCAAAGAGTCGGTTTATTACGTTAGGGGATTAAACTTTCATTTGGCATGCATACGGCTGGGCTTGTGATGACCCGCGAGAACTTTGCCCTATTGTCGTGCCTTTAACTCATAATTTTCTCTTTTCAAAATTTTGGTACACCCATGATGCTACACAACCCTTCACCATTTTACGCGAACATCGACTCTTGCCTTAGGAGAAGCAGGCCCGGTTACTAGGATCAGAGGCATTTTTCATGGTGTTCTTCTCATTCAATAGTTCTTCATTTTCCTTTTCTTTTCCTTTCAAAGATTATCTCTATTTGAAACTTCTCTCGTATTGGGGATTGTCTAGGTTGGTTATCTTATCCATCAATCTCTTGCCTCTATGTTCGGCCGAAAAAGAGAAAAGCAAGGACCTTCACCTCCCCCAAGTACGACCGAAGAAGAAACGGTGTTACGCCAAAAAGAAGACCCTGACCAAGGGTGTGGTGTAGTGTGTGGGTGCTGTGCTAAAGAATCCTCTCTAACGATTAAGGAAAGGATGCCCCGCCACCCAGCTATCATTAGCCAGACTCCTTAAGGATAAAAGCGCTTAAGATATAGCCCATTCCACGCGTGAGATAATTCCTCACCCTCAGCGTTAACTAGGCGATATGTGTTCCCAAGATAGACCTCGTTGACTATGAATGGGACCTCCCAGTTATGTTGCAACTTAGACCTGGGACCTCCTGATCTAATAAATTTACGTTTCAAAATCATATTATTCACCTGAAAATTTCTTTCAATGACCCTCTTTTGAAAATGACGTGAGACGTGCTTTTGATAAGCAGAGACAAGATTGGCCGCATTAAGTCTCTTCTCATCTAAGAGTTCCAGCTGGACTAGCAATGCCTCTCGACGCTCATCGAGATTAAGTTCGCTATCAAGCTGCACTCTTAGGGAAGGGATCAAAATCTCATATGGTAGTACCGTCTCCATCCCATAAGTGAGAGCAACAGGAGTTTGCCCTGTGAGAGTATGGATAGAGGTGCGATAAGCCCATAGAGCTTCTACTAATCTTTCAGACCAATCAGAAAATTTATGCGACTCGCACGTTTTTTTGATAAATTTAAGAAAGGTTTTATTGGTGGCCTCGGCTTGACCGTTACCTTGGGGATAATATGGAGATGAATGATACAATGAAATATTACATTTCTTACAGAGGTCATGGAGCTCTTGTGACACGAACTGAGGTCCGTTGTCAGTGACGATGTCGCTTGGCACTCCTAACTGTGGGATGATGTTCTTCAAGATGAAACGGTAAATCATGCTAGCTTTGATTTTCGCGTATGCTTCAACTTCAGCCCACTTGGTGAAGTACTCAGTGGCGGCAAGAATGAAGGATTTCTGCTTGATCTGAGAGTTAGGATCACCTAGTGGGCCTACAATGTCAAAAGCCCACATAGAGAATGGCCAAGGAGCAGAAAGAGGATGGAGAGATGAAGCAGGAGCATGGATTTTATCAGCATGGAGTTGGCATTGAAAACACCTACGAACATAGGTGGAACAATCTTCTTCTAAGGTTGGCCAGTAATAGCCCTGCTTAAGAATTTTCTTCGCTAAGGTCTGACTGTTAACATGCCCTCCACACTTACTTAAATGAGCTGCTTCAACTACCTTCCAGGCCTCATCATCGTCCAAACACCTCATAAGAACCCCATTAAGAGCACGCATATACAATTCTCCAGCAATGATTATGTATCTTGAGGCAACTCTTCTAATGGCCTTACGCTGCTCGGCGTTAGCTGACTCCAGGAATGACCCATCCCTGCAATATTACTCAATTTCATGGTACCAAGGTAACTCCTCTTCTTCCAAGATCTCTTCCAGCTCTGTTAAAGATACCTCTTTCAAATCCTCTGTCTCAGCCTTCTTCTCTACGGATTTCCTAAGGTTATCAAACCAGGGATCCTGAAGATAAGGAGCGTGAAACCGCTGGACCACAATAGTCTTAGTGGAGCGATTGAGAGGAAAGGAGAAGGAAGAAGCAAGCGATGCAAGTGCATCGGCAAGAATATTTTAAGATTGAGGAGTGTAAATGTATATCAGTTTGCAAAATTGCCTAGCCAAAAGAGTGACCAGATCTTGATAGGGCTTGAGCTTGGGGTCACGGGTGCGATAGGTAGAGAACCTGGTGTAGCACCAACTGAGAATCTCCTATAATGTTTAAATACCGCGGGCCTAGGACATAGGCGTGCTTCAATCCAGCAAGGAGAGCCTCATACTCGGCTATATTATTGGTGGCAGGAAAAGAGAGCTGATACGGAAGGGGAATAGTCACTCCCTCTAGAGTGAGGAGAATAGTGCCGATCCCTCGGCATTGAGAATTAAGTGCGCCATTGTTGACGCCTGGAAAATGAGCAGGGGCGGAAACAGAATTGAAAAGAAGATCAGACCAACAGTGAAAGATCAATGATGAAGCTCGTCAACCATCTACCCGGCCGAAGCCTTTTCCCGGCCAAGCTGATGTCCGATGCCATTGTCTGCCAGACGACGTCACTGATGAAATAGCAGTCACCTGACTGAAGTCTTTTCAGGCTAAAGCTGATGTCCGGTCTTGTCATCGTTCAGGTGACGATACCGATGAGATGATGTCCGACTTTGTCATCATTCAGATGGCAACGCCGATGAAACCCCAGTCTACCGACTGATGAAAATCTATGAATGATCTCAATAGAAACTGTGTCACCAGTGGAGGGCCTTCTTGGGTTCTGATATATTTGAAGCCGAGGTGTATGCGAGGTCTAAAAAGCCCTAAATGGGCCTATAAAAGTGGCACCGGGATCCCCTTGTCGAAGCCCAAAAGCGGCGCCGAGAAGCCGGAGTCCCACGCACCGGGAAGTCTGCCTACGATTGAGGCGCGCGGGGACAGGCCTGCCGATAGGATACCAAGGAGGGATATAAAACCCCCTCATTCGAGAAGAGTAGAGAGGACACACAGAAGGAGGAGCGGAGAAGAAGAATAGATAGCCACAAAAAGGAGAAGAGAGTGGAGCCTGCATTCTGATCCGAGAGAGGAAGAAGCGGAAGGGCAAAAGAAGAAAAGAGTTCGAAGCCTGATCGAAGGTGGGCAACGGGGAGGGAGAGGAGTCAATGCTCCGCCCTCCCCTCCCCATTTTCTATAGTTCATTCTTTTAATTTCGATTGCTTCTACTTCTTCCCCCTTTTGATGTATGATGTGATATCACAGCCGGTTTTACTCCGCTAGGGCAAAGCATAGTCTCCCTGTACCTTCTTTTATGTATTGCCTCTGATGTGCGAATGTAATCGTGATATTCGAATGAATGAACATTACAGGCTGTAGTTGACGCCTGCTGTCTATTTCTCCGAAACCCTATTGCTATCTACCCATGTTTTCTGTCTCTTCTTAGATTCAGTAGCATGCTATCCCCCTCCCCAGTTCGATTGATCGCCTGCTTATTCGCCTGGTTCTCGAACGCTGCTCGTGCTTTCTTCCGAGCCAGGGACAGACTATCCCTTGGCCTCTGAAGCAAAGCATAGATGTATAGCAACCGCTGCTCGGTTTTAGATGTTATATTCATGCTCATCGGCTCTGCTGAAGTCATCCCCGGGGCCAGAGACAGCCATCTCTTGGCCCCCAGATGATGAAGAGTATATCAAAATCATCCTCAGGGGTTATTATGAACGATGGTGACAGAGATACCCTAAACCATGTTTCCCCCAAATCACTCTCCGCTTCCGGCCTTCCCCTTTGAAACCCAAGCCAAAATCAGTTGAAGTCTGATGAATTGATCTCTTTTGATTTCTCAAGGCCCGTCTATCTTGGCCTGAATCATCAGGAAAACCCCTGAATCCTCAACAGACCCAAGAAGAGAGTGCCGTAATGCTCTATTTCTCATCCTGGCGCCCTCATACATCTCGGCCCCGCAAACAGTAAAATAGATGAACAGTTCTCGGCGCGATCCTTCAGGCGCCGAGAACCCCCCTTAGAGCAATTCCTCCTCGCACCGGGAAGCCAGCGTCGGGAACTCCCTGGCCTTCTCTTCAGCGCGCCGGGAACCTGGCCTCTTTGCCCTTGCGCTGAGAAGCCCACACCCTTGGTCATTTGGCCCTGGCGCCGACAACCTCCCTTGGCCATTTGGCCCTTGCGCCGAGAACATATCTCTTGGGCGCGCCGGGAACCCCCTTCTATTCCTTGCCTTGGCGCCGTAAGACCCCTTGCTTTCATGCCTGCCTGTGCCGAGAGCCCTATCCCCCCTAGCTCCACTTTGGCGCCGAGAACTCCACTAACGCCAGCCTCCCGGCGCCCCAAATAGTGCCTTGCAAAGAACCCTTCCCGGCGCGGTGGTCTTCGCGCCGGGAACTCATATACCCATTCAAATCCGTGCCGAGAGGCTGCCCTGCCACCCATCAAGCCTCCGACACCCCTATCAAACCCACCTAGGGATGTCCATGAGTCACCAGAACTATCCCGAGGATAAAATTAAAGGGAGTCAGACTCCCTTATGTTCCACTGATCCGTACCGGGTTTATGAGCAACCCCTTTAGCTAAGGTGAGCTCTGCCACTGCACGGGTGTCACCGGCTTCTGTAAGGGAAGAATCAAACATTGCCCATGGCATACATATGCGATTCGGGAGGTTCGGCCTCTCTTTCTCTCGGCTTTCATCCCGGCACTCCGTGGGTGATAGTCTATTCTCCCCTGGGCATGATCCAGATTATGGGGAGGTGCTGCCGAAATGTCGATCGATGTTTTAACCCCGATAAGTCCCGGGAGGTGCACATCACACACCCCCCGCCCGGCTCAATCTTCCGGGGAATATGAATACTGCGAGGTCTTTGGCTGGATGAGAAACATGAAAGGGGATATGTCCCCGATGACTGTCCAGGCTCCGCCCCGCCGCTGCGTGGACGGTGTCCTATCTCTACCCGGCACGACCTACACAGAGGGGTCATGCTGATTTAATAACCTATTGTTTACTCAATTACCTTCTCAGAATAACAATAGCTTCAATATCACGCACTGTTATTTTCTTTTTATTACCGCCCCGAGTGGCCTCCTATTTTGGCGTTTAATCAAGGGTTGTCCTTCTTAGGAAGGGCGTAATTAACGTCATAGCCCTTATGGTATGGCGGACTTTTGGTCCCGACTCGGACTTCACAATCGACTGATTGAGTCAGATCGAGCGCATAATAAGATTGTCACCCCGGTGACTGGCACGCCTAATAAACCAAATTAATAAATAAAACAAAAATGAAAGGAATAGATCCCGCGTCCACAAGTCTGGCATGCCTGGTGGGACCGAGTCTCCCTTCATCTCTACGCCAAAATAGGAGGCCCAGCGGGCCCCCCCTCAAATTTCTGATTTTGTGTGCTTTCTCTATTTTCAGGAAGCTACGATGACGGCTGGAATCATATTTGTATGCTTTGATCAACAAGCGGTCGATGTGCATGTTCGAGAAGGCTACCTGGTGGTACCTCTTTCGTTCGGGTCGATGCCGCCTGCTGTCGGGATGCCCAACTGCCTGGGCCTCATCTTCACTGACTTGCTCGAGATTGACAACGAGGAGCAAAAGACAGTTGTCGAGACATTGCCGCAAGCTACCAGCCCCAAGATGAGCCAGGTGATGCAGGATACTCCTAAGGTCGTGTCCTGCTTCATCCATCACGAGGCGAAAAGGGGCACATCCTCTGCTGCTAGAAGAAGGAGGAGATCCGACAGGAGAGCCCAATCCACTGCTGCGGGTCGTCGAATCTCCAACTCAGGAAAGACAATGCTGATTGGAGATGTCCGGGCAAACCTCAATGGTTGCCCAAGGGCGGTCAAGCCGGACGTGATCGTCCCGATGGTGCCTACTATCAACAGGTTCGGGGTATTAGCTACCAGGAGGGCCGACATGAAAGAGGAGGATAGATAGCCACTGGCACCAAAGCCGCCCAAGTTCAGGCAGATCTGGCGGCTGAAGAAAATCCAGAGCTGGGTCCCAGCTCAAGATGAAGGAAACATCGTTGATACCACTGTTGCCCGCTTTAGGGCAGGAAGCAGAAGAGGAGAAGGAAAGGACATAAGAAATGCTGTTGCTGTTCACCCCAGGGCTCGGGGTAGGAGAGATGAGAAAGAGAATGAAGGAAGAAATCTGACTACTATTCGCCCCAGGATGAGGGGCAGAAGATATGAGCAAAAGGAAGACCTCACGGTCACCCACCCCATGGCTGGGGGCAAAAGATGGGAAAGGAAGAATTATGCTGCCGCTGCCAACCGCTGCCAGGATGGGAGTAGAAGGTTCAGGGAGGAAGAGGAAATGAGAATAAGCGAACCAGTCGCTGCTGCCACTCTAAGAAGACCAAGAGCCTGTGCCAGACAGGCCAATATATTCAAATACTGCAAAGCCGAGCACTTGACTGCTCAGGTGGAGAGGCTGGCTTATCAGCAGAAAGGCCAAGAAAGATTGATGCTCCAACCAGAGCCACGAAGGCACAATCAAGATGAGATGAAACAAGTGGCTCAAGACTACTTTTACTACCTGGGGAGCTCCGCCCTCGGGCAGCAAAGATTATCCCGTGCCTTGGGCACCATAGATGAAGAAGAAGAAGCCTTTCAAGAAGCAATAATCGGAGTCTCCTCCTCTGATTCCAATGATTATGAAGAAGGCCACAGAGTCGGATATGGGAAAGAAGACCTATACAGGGAAGAAGCTAAAGAAAGAATATCGGTCTTTGACCGACTCAAATACCCCGACCAGGTGAAGAGAAAAGTCCACAGGCAGAAGGGAAAAATGCAGATCTTCACCTGTAACATGGCCGGACTTGCCAGGGGGCAGGATATGTTGCCGACACAGCCAGATGAACTGCTCAGACTGGCAACCAGACCAGGCCCCGTCACAAGGAGAAGTCAGGCGGCAAAAGATAAGATGAAGACTAATGATGAAGCCTGCAAGGTCACCACTATGACAGTTAATGTGGTGACAGCGGAAGAGGAAGACAATCCCTTCGTTGATGATGCAGAAGGGACTTCAGAAGATCTACAGATCCCGTCAACCCTGGATCCCATGATCCAGATGATGTTTAGAAGATATCAACAAGAGATCAATGCTCTCAGAAGACAGCTAAATGAGAGACATGAAGCTACACCGGTCTCCAAGCAAGCCGAGCCTGTGGGGCAGACTGCCAGCTCAACAGAAATGGCTATCCCAACTAATCCTCTCCCGGTCGATAAAGGCAAAGCACCGAGCCAACCCGTTCTGCAGCAGATAGTAGCTCAGCCCTCTGTATCCCAGACGCAGCCTGCCGCGCCTACCTTGCGCGCAACTGTGATGACAACTCCTTACAGTCAGCAACAAGCTCACTTCTTCCCAGAAAACATAGATCCAGCCATAGCCCACAAGCTGATGATTGAAAGAATTATGGAGATGAAGTTGTCTGAGAAGACTGGTGATGATGCTAGTATCTACGATGTGTACAAGGTACCATATCCTCCCCAGTATGCTGCTAAGAGACTACCTCCAGGCGTCAGCAAGCCGCCGAAGCTTGAAAAATTTAATGGCCAGGGCTCTCCCAGGGAGCACATAGCTTACTATACCACCATTATGGGTGACTTGGCAGCTGATGAAGCTTATCTGCTCAAATTCTTCGGCTCATCCCTCACCGGGATAGCTTTTGAATGGTATTCAAGCCTGCCGGCTGGGTCAGTGGCCGATTGGCCTGATATGCAAAGAAAGTTCCGCGACAGATTTCACGTCACGGAAAGAGAAATTACAATAGCAGAACTATATGCAACCAGGCAAAAGCAAGATGAAACAGCACTGGACTACATCAAGAGGTGGAGGAACTTAGCTATGAGATGCAGAAGACCTCCTCACCAAGAAGATGCAGTGCAAATATGTAAGCAGAGCCTCAGGAGAGAGGTACTGGAAAAGATGATTGGTGCAGATGTCAGAACATTTGACCGGGTGAACAATATAGTGGCGGAGGTCGAGACGTTCCTGTCCAAGCATCCGACGGCCAATGCTCCAACTGTGCCGAAAGGGAAATCTAATGATCGACGACCATCGCACTCTGAGGCTAACACCGTCGATTTCAGAACCTTCGAGCAACAGAAAGGGAAGAAGGGGGCAGATGAAGCTCCCCCGCCAGCAGACAAAGCAGAAAGAAAAGATAAGGTCTCTTTGAGAAACAAAATGAGAAAGCCATACTCTTTTCCGAAAGATAAGACAGCCGCACTATTCAATTGGGCATACAAGTTCAACAATGTAACATTGCCTGAGCCAAAGAGACCCGAGGACGTGGCAAAGAAAGGTGATCCACTGTTCTGTCCATATCACCGTGCGCTGGGGCATGCAATTGAAGATTGCTACATCTTCAAAGATATTATGGAAGGCATGGCCAAAAAGGGGGAGCTACAGTTGGGAGATTACCAAGTGGAGCCACCCCGTCCACATGAGCCTCCGGCCTTAAAAATGGCCGCCAATATGATTTCAGTCTACCAGCAGCTGCCTAAGGAGGCCATTGAAGAATGTACCAGGCATACTTATGAAGCTTGCTTCCTCACCCCACTGAAGGATCAGGAAGGATGGCAGATGAAACCCATAAAGAACAGAAAGAAGACACCCGCAGCCAATAACAGTGGAGCAGTTATCCGCGGTGTCACACCAAGACCCGAACCGCCTCCAGTAAAGCCAGTATGGCGCACAGCTGAGACAGGGCCAGTTATCCGGATCCCCACTCATAACCGGAGAAAACAGGTTCCCCTACCTACACATAAAGAAGTAAGTCCTGCAGCCAGGCGTCTGCAGCAGTACATTAATGAGCTCGATGATTATGAGCAGAAAAAGCCCAAACATCTGCTGGTGAAAGACTGTATACTCTGGGAGCAGCTCGAAGAATTGAAAATTAAAGAGCAGTCAGAGGCAGAACAAGAAAAAGCTGAGACTGAACCCTTCTGGGGGCAGGAGCCAATAAAGCCAAATCCCCAGAAAAAGAAGAGACGGCCCAAGTCCAAAAAGGGAAAGAGGGTCGTGACAGTACAATGTAACATCCTGTCGGCACTCTTTACCTCGCCCTGGGAGAATGATGAGGATGAAACATCAAATGCCCCGCTAGAAGCCAACCATGCCGAGGCCTCAACCTTAGCACATGCAACACGCTCCGGAAGAAGGTGGGGGCGCCCACCACCAGCTAATCATAACATTATGTTCAGAGGGGAACAGCCCTACCAGATTCCCGAACCGGAGGTACGAGGTGTCCAGGTTCCTCCCCCTGCCAGCTTGTACCAAGAAAAGAAGAAAGGAGGTCAAACTCCAACATTTCTGGAATTTCTGTCCAGTCTGGAAAATAAGCAGTCAACACAGGTTGGGCCAGATAAAGGCAAGAGACCTCAGCAGCCGGCATTGGTTGCCTGCAAACAGAATGAGAAAGAGGAGGATAACCCTCCAACAACGCCAGGGGCCATTGTTACAGAAGAAGCCTCCCAAGAAATCAGTCCAGAGGATGAAACCAGCACTGGGCAACAGAGGCCACGAGCACCACATGAACCTCCAAAGCCCCGATGGGCGGAAGAAATGAGACTGTCTAATGTCAGGGTGGGCAGCCGGATCATGAAAATGCTAAAGAAGCTCCCTACCAGATTCTCCATCTAGGAGATTCTCTCTCTGAGTGAAGAAGCTCGCCAAGCGATTGTTGATGCCTTGCAGTCGCCGGCACAGTATGAGGCACTCTTGACAGAAGTGAATTCTGGGCCGTCAGTCACATTCACAGAGGATGACATGCTGATTCCGAATTCCAGCCATAACAGACCGATGTATATGAGGGGCTCCCTGAACTGTCAGCCACTGAGTAGGATACTGATAGATCCCGGGGCTGCCGTGAACATTCTCCCATACCGCATCTACCAAAAATATTACTTTGATCTGCAACTTCCCAAAGTCAGAGATATGAAAATTGCAGGATTCAACTAGAAATGTGAGACACCTCTTGGGGTAGCTGACTTCAACCTCACATTGGGGGACCTCACTACCGTGGTGCGATTCTATGTAATCGACTCCAACACCACATATAAGGCCTTGCTGGGGAGACCGTGGCTGCATGAATATCAGATAGTGCCGTCCACGCTACATCAATGCATTAAATACTGCCACAAAGGAAAAGAAGAAAGGGTGTTTGCGGATCTGCATCCCTTCGAAGTATTCGAGTGCCATATGCTTGATGCATCCTACTACACAGAGGTGTCGCAAAAGGGTGAAGAGAAAGAGGCTGGGGTCAGCCAGAAAAAGCCGACGACGAAGGCAAGAAACTGGTCTCCACCGCCACCAAAAGGCTATATTAAAAAGCATGAGGTATCTCACATCTCTTATGCTGGTGACTTTGCTCGGATCACCCCTCCTAGCATTCACCCGGATGATATCGATGAAGAAATGAAAGAAAAGTACACACAGGTGGAGGTTCCGCAGGGTTTAGTCAAGCCCATCGCCAGCCTAGAGTACCAGACGGTGCTACCACTGAAGACTATGGAAATCCCTCGCTTCTGCGAGCCTCCTACCATATTCTACATCGGGGAGTCAGTCGAGGAAGATGATCAAGACTGCCTGGTCCTTGAAGAAGTTGCAAACCGGATGGTGCCGATTACAGGCCTGGATTATACTACCCAACGGGTTTCGCAGATGTTCTCTAAGATGCAGATGCCATCACTACAACCTGCTGCCCAGAAGAAGGCGTTTAAGGAGCTATGGGATCTGCCTCGGGATAATAAAGAACTGAGGAAGATCACTCAGCACCCGGGATTGGGTTATACCCTTTAAGAATACTATGAAGCTGAGGTGGACGTCATCTCTGTCTCCTACCAGCATGAAGACCCTCCCGAGGTGGGATATGACAAGTACCCCTCGGAAGATGAAGAAATCATTTATCAATCCACAATGAACAATGAAGCCCCAGACAGTCAGCCGGAGACGGGGACGTCTGATGAAGCAAAGAAAGATTGGTGCTGGGAAGACCTACCTTGCAAAGAGGATCTGTTCCATACTGAAGCAAAGTTTGATACGGGAACCCCGGATGAAGACCAGATAGCCAAAGAGCTGAGGGAATGCCTGGAGTTTGAGAACATTCTAGAAGAAGTCCGGGCTCTACAAAATGATGATCTCTCAAGGGAGTCTGCATCAGAAGAGCCTCTAAGGGCGGAAGACTCCATTTTTGAGTTTCCTGCTGAGCCAGTCACGTCCTCGGGGCAGACTGAATAGAATCCAACAATATTGGCCGTATATAATGAGCCAGCACCCGCTGATGACCAGTATGATGAAACAGAGGATCATGAAACTGAAGAAGATTATATCCCGGGAGGCTTCATTGACTTGCAAGAAGCCCCGCCCAAGGTCGAAGATGGAGGTCAGGCCACCGTCGATAAGCTTGTGGAAATAAATCTGGGGACCGCAGATGAGCCAAGGCCGACATTTCTCAGTGCACTGTTGGAGCCAGCTGCCAGGGAACATTATATACAATTTTTCAAGGAATTTCGAGACTGCTTTGCATGGACATATGATGAAATGCCGGGACTGAGTTCTGATGTGGCACAGCACCGATTGGCAATAAACCCAGAGGCTAGCCCTGTAAAGCAGCCTTCCAGGAGAATGCGCCCTGAATTAATAAATCGGATTAACAAAGAGGTTGACAAGCTAATCGATGTGGGCTTTGTTGAAGAGAACCAATATACTACATGGCTAGCCAATATAGTGCCCGTAAAGAAGAAGAATGGGCAGATCAGAATATGTGTTGATTTCCGGGACCTTAATAAGGCTTGCCCGAAAGATGACTTCCCAGTGCCAATCACTGAAGTGATGATCGATGCGACTACTGGTCATGAAGCCCTATCATTTATGGACGGGTCATCCGGATATAACCAAATCTGGATTGCTGAAGAAGACAGAGTGCACACTGCATTCCGCACTCCGAAGGGGATATTCCACTACAAAAGGATGACGTTTGGTCTTAAGAATGCCGGCACTACCTATCAAAGAGCTATGACAAAAATCTTTGATGATTTGCTCTTCAAGAAAGTAGAGTGCTACATTGATGATCTGGTAGTAAAAACCAGCAGAAGAGAATACCATTTGCAAGACCTAAGGATAGCATTCCAGAGGCTGCGCAAATATGAGCTCAAGATGAATCCTATGAAGTGCGCCTTCGGCGTGTCCAGTGGAAAATTCCTCGGGTTTATTGTCCGTCATAGGGGCATTGAAATTGAACCATCCAAGATTAAGGCTATCCAGGAGCTCCCTCCACCAAGGAATCTGTCCGAGCTGAGATCTCTGCAAGGGCGTCTGGCCTATATCCGACGATTTATATCAAATCTTTCGGGAAGATGCCACCCCTTTCACAAGCTCATGATGAAAGATGTACCGTTCCTCTGGGACGATGGATGTCAGGAAGCCTTTGATAAGCTGAAAGAATATCTCAAGACCCCTCCAGTGCTGGGGGCACCAATTAAGGGCAGGCCCTTGATATTGTACATCGCGGCCACATACTGTTCCCTGGGGGCAATGCTTGCACAGATAAATGAAGAAGGCAAAGAACAAGCCTTGTACTACCTGAGTAGGAGGCTGATTAGAACTGAAGAGAGCTACAGCTACATAGAAAAGACCTGCTTGGCACTAGTCTTTGCTGTCAAGAAGCTCCGACACTATATGTTGTCACATGAAGTCAGATTGATATCTGCGGCAGATCCGCTCAAATACATATTGACTCAGCCAGTACTGAAGGGCCGGTTGGGCAAATGGGCAGTGATCCTGATGGAATTCGATATTACCTATACACCCCAAAGGGCGATAAAAGGACAGGCCGTGGCTGATTTCTTCGCAGAGCATCCTGTGCCGGAAAATGATATGCTAGGGACTGAGTTACCCGATGATGAGACACTCGAGGCCTGCCAGGCTCAGTCAGTTATGTGGCAACTATTCTTTGATGGAGCATCTAGAACAGAGACAGACTCCGATGGAAAGACCAGAATACGGGCTGGAGTTGGTATTGTGCTGAAATCACCAGAAGGGGAGGTCGTGCATACTTCCTGTTCTATAAACAAGCCCTGCACCAATAATGAGGCCGAGTATGAAGCTCTGATAATCGGGCTATATATTAGCCTCAACATGGGTATCCAAATGCTTCAAGTATTCGGGGATTCGATGTTGATAATAAAACAGATCCAAGGGGAGTTCGAAGTGCGGAAGCCAGAACTGAATCCCTACCACCAAAAATCTGTGCGCCTCATGGCGAAATTCTACCATATTGAGCTCAAGCATGTGGGCCGTGGACACAATGCCCAGGCTGATGCACTAGCGAAGCTGGCCAGCTCACTAGCAGTCCCACCAAATAAGACACTGAACATTGTCGTTATGAATCGGCGGCAAGTCCCCAGTATGCTAGAAGGGTGCCCCGAAGAAGATGAAGTTGCCACCATCAGCACGGAACAAGCGTCTGATTGGAGACAGCACCTGCTGCAGTGGTTTCTACACCAACAGCTGCCGCAGAAAAGAGAAGAAAAGATGAAACTCCTGAGAATCAAAGATTCTTATGAACTCAGGAATGGAATTTTGTTTCGAATAATGGCAGATGCACGCAAGAAGATTCTACTCCGCTGTCTGTCCACTGAGGAAGCCTGGCAAGCGATGAAAGAAACACATGCTGGGACAGCAGGTGCCCACCAGGCTGGTCCCAAGATGAAGATAGAAATCAAGAAGCTGGGCTATTATTGGCCTACCATGTTTGAAGACTGCTGTAAATTTGCAAAATCATGCCAGAAATGCCAGGAGCATGCTACTGTGCCTAGAAGGCCTCCTACGACTCTGCACCCTACAGTTCCCAGCTGGCCATTTGCACAATGGGGAACTGATGTAGTCGGGCCACTGCCGACTTCCTCGGCCGAACATAAGTACATACTGGCCATAACAGATTACTTCTCCCGATGGGCGGAGGCTATAGCATTAAGAGAAGTGACTGGTGAACTGGTCGCCAGATTCATCAAACAGAACATTATCTTCCGGTTCGGGATCCCCAGCCGAATAATATCTGACAATGGAAGTCATTTCAGAAATCAGAAGGTCTATCGGCTTGCTGAGAAGTATAAGATCGAATGGCAGACTTCCACTCCTTACAATCCGCAGGCAAACGGATTGGCAGAAGCTTTTAACAAGACTCTCTGCACCTTGCTGGCCAAGGTCGTCAGTTCTAATAAGAAGGACTAGGAAGAGAAAATGTATGAAGCTCTGTGGGCATACTGCACTGTCTTCAAGACACCTACGGGGTGCTCACCATACTCGCTGGTATACGGCTCAGAGGCAGTGGTTCCGCTAGAGCTGGAAGTCCCGTCACTCAGAGTGGCAGTCCAATATGGCCTGGCCCGTGGCGAACAGACCAATACAGAAAGAAGACTAGAAGAACTGGTTGAATTAGAGGGGAAGCGCCTCCAAGCTCAGAAGAGTATCCAAATGTATCAGGCCCGCATGGCCACTGTATTCAACAAACTCGTCAAAGGATGAGAATTCAAGAAAGGCGACATCGTCATGGTCAAGAAAAAAGAAGTCATGGCGTCCAACCCAAAAGGAAAGCTGAATGCTAATTGGGAAGGTCCTTATGTGATACAGAGGGTCTACGAAGGAGGGGCCTACGTGGTTGTTAACCATCGAGGGGAAATCCAATTCTCGCCACTCAACGGAAGACATATAAAGCTGTATCATACAACACAACCAACATTCCCCGAGTAATCGGGCAAAAGCTACCCTTTTCTTGGTCTAGCGGCACTCCGCCCTAGCCAAGCTACCCTTTCCTTGGTCTAGCGGCACTCTGCCCTAAACCGAGCTACCCTTTCCTTGGTCTAGCAGCACTCCGCCCTAGCCAAGCTACCCTTTCCTTAGTCTAGCGGCACTCCGCCCTAAACCGAGCTACCCTTTCTTGGTATAGAGGCACTCCGCCCTAAACCGAGCTATCCTTTCCTTGGTCTGGTGGCACTCTGCCCTAGCCAAGCTACCCTTATCCTGATCTAGCGGCATTCTGACCTGTCACCCTCTAAAAAAAAGGGAGAGGAAGGAAGAAGAAAGAACAAAAAGAAAGTAAAAAAAAATGGGGTTAAAAATAGAGATACCCCGCCAGACTTGCTCCTATAATAGGGACAAGTGTAAAAATGGCTAAAACCCAACTGTGGTGAAAACCCGAAAGGGCACTGCAGGCAAAATCGGGTACCCCGCCACGTGAAAACCCGACAGGGCGCGTGGGTAAAAGCAAGAGGGGGCTGGCTCCGGCGAAAACCCGAAAGGGCGCTTGGGTCGGTAATGTGGTGATTCCAAAGAAAGCCTCACCTCCCACCATAAAACTCCTCGTCGATCGAACGGCGCCTTGCCCGATCAACGATTAAAACCATCCGGAATGGACCTTACATCTATTCTGGTGAAGCCTTCATGCATTGCTCAAGAGAAATTCCCTCGATAATAAGCCCACCACCACGAGACCAGCTACTGATCGACCGACACACTGCCCGATCAGCGATAAAACCTTGTCCGGTTTAGACCTTACGTCTATTCCGACTAGATCTACATGTCTCTTTACGTCTCGCCGTGATGAAACCCGCTGTTGATCGATTGGCACACTGCCCGATCAACGATGAAACCTTCCCGGTTTAGACCTTACGTCTATCCCGGTGAAACTTATGAAATCCTTGCATTGGTATAAACCCAATATTGATGACGAAACCTGATATTGATCGACTAGGCGCACTGCCCGATCGGCGATGAAACATGTCCGGTTTAGACCTTACGTCTATCCCGATGAAACATATGAAACCTTTGCATTGGTATGAGCCCAATACCAATGATGAAATCTGCTATTGATCGGTTGGCAGACTACCTGATCGATGCTAAAACCCATCCAGGGTAGACCTTCCGTCTGCTCTGACAAACACGACACAACTGTCTGAATCAATTCAGACCCTTCGTCTGCATAGATCATGAAACTCTATTCCTTTGCGTTAATGTCAAACCCCACATTAATGATGAAACTCACATTTTCAGCGAATGGCTTCGTGCCCGGGTTGCTATCTATGTCTTCTAAATCAATTCAGACCCTTCGTCTGGATAGATCATGAAACTCTATTCCTTTGCGTTAATATCAAACCCCACATTAATGATGAAACTCACATTTTCAGCGAATGGCTTCGTGCCCGGGCTGCTATCTATGTCCTCTAAATCGATTCGGACCTTTCGTCTGGATAGATCATGAAACCCTATTTCCCTTTGCATCGATGTTGACACTCACATCGATGATCATGTATCCACAATAAACATATGGCCCCCATGGTCCATAGAATGAAAGTTCTAGTTCCAGAAAAGACGATGACAAAGAAAAAGAGAAAGAAAACAACAAAAGAAATATATATGAAAAATGGGGTTAAAAATAGAGATACCCCGCCAGACTTGTTCAGGTATTCTGGACAAGGGCAAAAATGGCCAAAACCCAGCTGTGGTGAAAACCCGAAAGGGCACTGCAGGCAAAATCGGGTACCCCGCCACGTGAAAATCCGAAAGGACGCGTGGGCAAAAGCAAGAGGGGGCTGGCTCTGGTGAAAACCCAAAAGGGCACTTGGGTCAGCAATGTGGTAATTCGGAAGTTCCATGCCAACCGGCACGTTGCCTTCACCTCCCCTTCACTGATGAAGCCTTCCGTCGGTCATCTGGCTCTATGCCCCACCGATGATAAAGCCTTTCCGGGATAGATCTTACGTCTACCCTGATGAAATCTATATACCCTCTTTTTCACATGTCCCACTGACAATAAAACCCGTCACCATTCTAATAAAGCCTGGCCAGTTCAGACCTTACGTCTGTCCTGATCAAACTCCTAAACCTTCCCTTGATCGATCGGCTCCTTGCCCGGTCAACGATGAAACCCTACCAGGATAGACCCTACGCCTATCCTGATGAAACCTACGTATTTCTTGGCAAAGTCCCACCCGCGATAAAACCTGCTGGAATAGACCTTACGTCTGTCTTGACGAGACCTACACCTCTACATACGTCCCACCGTTGATCGACCGGCACCTCGCCCTATCAATGATGAAATCCTCTGTCCGGTTTAGACCTTACGTCTATACTGATGAAACCTATGAAACTCCTTGCGTCGATATAAGCCCCATATCGACGATGAAACCAACCACTGATCGACTGGCACCTCGCCCGATCAGTGATGAAACCATGTCCAATTAAAACCCCGCCAGTTTAGACCTTTTGTCTATTCTGATGAAACTTATAACACTTTCTTTGCATCGATATGAACCCAATATCGATGATGAAACTAGCTATTGATCGACCGGCACCTCGCCCGATCAATGATGAAATCCTATCCAGTGCAGACCCTACGTCTGTCCTGATGAAAACCACGCACCCTTCAATGTCCCACCTGCGATAACCTCTACCCAGTCTAGACCTTACGTCTACTCTGATGAAACCTATAAAACTCCTTTGCATCGATGTAAACCCAATATCGATGATGAAGTCATATACTGGTCGATTGGCACATTGCCCCGACTAGCTTTGAAACCTACCCGGGATGGACCATTCGCCCGTTCCGGATGATGCTATAAACCTCTTCATTCGCATTCCCGCAAACTGTCTCCCTTGCGGCATATATGGCCAAAAAGGACGTTTGCTGCTACCAGCAGAGTTCGGTTTAAGCACCCCCCCGGATGCCGTCGCGCGGTGGAGCGAGTTCCCCATCCTTTCTATGAAAGGGTGGGCGCTCTCCTGCCAAGTACGAGCCATTCACATGAGGGACCGCTAGAACCACTACCCCACTTCCCAAAGTGATGAAACCACATAGAAAAGAAGATGGACACACATGAAGCCGAAGATTCCTTTTCATTAAAAAGAGGAATACATAAAGAGCCCCGAGGGGACACTGTATCAAAAAAGAGGGCAGAAGAAAACAAAGAAGAGATAATTCAAGGCCGCCGGATGATATCTTCAAAGGCCAAAAGACCCACATCGGGAGCTGCTCTTAGCTCGTGAAGGCGCGCCTCCTCTTCTTGAAGCTTCACGGACATACCATGGAGAGACATCACCCGTCCCTCCAACAAGGCCACCTCCTCGGTGGTCTGTGGCCGAATAAAGGATAATTATCACAGCTCGGCTCGAAGTCCAGCGAGTTCCGCTTCCAGAATGGCTATCCGGTCCTGGACAGCTTCCTCCCGCTGAACAACACTCTGTAGCTCAGCTTGGCATTCGTCAAGGGCAAGCGTCAGCTTCTCCAGCTCAGATTTGCACTCTGACCTCTGCAACTTCAATGCCGTCAGCTTGTCGGTCATAGTCTGTGCTAGGAAATCCCTCCGATGCATGAATTTCAGTAGAAGCAGAACACGTTGAACCCATATGTCCAAAGGGTAGCCCATGGCCTGCAGACCGGCAGTGAAGCGATCAGCAATTTTCTTTCAGCTGTAAATGTGTCAAGCCAGGCTGAGATTCTACCAGCTGGCGCAGCATATCCAGGTTCTGCCAGACAAAGCTCTCAGACGATGCGAAGCCAAAAGAAGCAGAGGGGATCACTTCAAAGGTCACTTCACTATCAATGTCTGCCCACAGTGCAACATCTGGCTGAGAGGATGAAGACGGCAAATCCACTGGAAGAACTGGCCGGTCCCTCTCTGTGCTCTCCTGTTGAGTTGAAGACTCCTCCTCTACCGCTGTCTCGGGAGCTATGGCTTGAATATCCGCGGAGGGAGAACCAATAAATGATGGAGCTATCTCTCCATGAGTCTTCTGAATAATGGCTTCATCTTCAGCTGCTCTTTCTGATAATGGGGACGAAGGGTCCCTAGTCTGTCGAAGCAGAAATACAGTCTCTATAGCCACTGTGGCAGGGACCGCTGATTCGGGCGCAATTGACATTACGGCGGCCGGTATAAAAGCAGAGCTTCTGGCTGGGTCTGCTTCGGCTCTAAACTCTGAGGCCCTGACAGGGATGGAAATCTCTCCTGATGATCCCAAGTCCAGTGATGTTAAGTCAGTTGAAGATTGTATTCTTACTGGCACAGGGCGAATAACCTCAGAAATTCCCATGCAGGTTACAGGTAAAGCAGGGATGATGACCAAGTCTGCAGATGAAACATCCATTGAAACTGCGGCCACGTCTGAGCTGGTGATGACAGGGTCCTGAGGACAAAGCAGAATGATCTTCAGCAATGAATGAAAGAAAATAAATAGAACAGCAAACGAAAAAAGAGAAGCTTACCTTTAAAGTGGGGTCTATATCCTCAAAATGAGACAAAAGAGGAGAAAGCTCCGTAGTTGAAGCAACAAACGGAGGGGTTATGTCAACCTCGGTGTCGAGCCCGGTAAACTCCTCTTGCAATTCCTCCTCAGAAGATAGCATCAGCAGCTTGGGAGGCTGAAAAGGTGGAAGGCCTTTTGCAAATACGGGCAAGGCTTCTGATTTTAGGACTTCCTCCTCACTGTCGCTGAAAGTCACTTCCTCCTCATTATCAGGGACGGTCTCAGAGCTGCCCGAGGATACCTCCACACTAGCTATATGCTACGGGGTCACCTCTAGAGCATGCCGGGATGCGGACCGGGTGATTATGCGTCTGGCCGGGATAGGGCTCCGTTTTGTTTGAATCCTGTGACCCTCCTGCGGCTGAGGCGACTCTCCCGCTGCTATCATGGCCTCAGTCTGCTCCCTGACTGCCACCTCAACAAAAGGGGAACTCTGAGGGATATAACAAAAAGGGAACAACAACGGAGGTATAAAGAAAAAGATGAGAAAGCACATTTACCCTCCTCCTCGCCAGCCGGGGTAGGAGAAGGCAGCCTCGTGTCCCTTTCCATAGGCACTGCAACCTGCTCCGGGGCTGTATCAGATAAAGAGAAGCTCAGTCTCAAAGGATGCCTTAAAAGGTCAGTCAAGAAGACATTGAAGATTGCATCTGCAAGCTATTTACCGCCACTCTCGGCAGGTTCCTGAGCGGCCTCCCTCTGAGACCTGAACTCGTCAAAAGAGGGGATGTCTGGAAGAGGGGTTCCGGCATCCGTCGCAACCGGAGCTGACTGCTGGGCCCGAACAACCTTGGCCATCTTGGCCTTGACAACTGCAGCTTTCACCACACAAGGCTTCCTCTTCTTGCCCGGAGGCAAGGGAGTGGTCGTAGGTGCCGCTGCAGGAATTTCAAAGTAAGCAGGCTTCTCAGCTTGAGCAATAATCTTCCTGTAAAGTCCCTGCCGCTTTATGTCCGGTCTATCTGTGCAAGACACAAGAAAGGCAGTCATAGTGGACAGATGTAGAACATAACAATAAAAGAAAGATGCCATGAGCGCACAGGAAGGGTCATACCTGCTGGGCCATCATAAAATGTGGAAAGCGGCCAATACAGATAAGCCACCTCCTTCGAGCGGGAAGCAGCCTCCTTCACGAGTCAGCATATGTCACCAATGGTCTGGCATTTCTCTGTCAAGGCAGCCAAGTCTTTATGCCCGTGAAAGTCGAGGCAATGAAACAGGCCAAGATAATCCATACACCAGCCGTCGACATAATGAAAAGAAACAAAAAGCGGCTTATTCAGAATGCCAGCTATCGGGTTCTCTACTGATAGCCCGTGAACATTCAGCAGTACAAAAAGCCAAGAAGTGTGCTGATAATATGTCTGGGTGCGGTCTTCCCTCCGCACAAACGTCCTATAAGGGTGAAATCTGTCCACCGGACCCCTCCAGGGGGCTGCTGTCGGGAGAGGTTCCTCCGGGGGAAACGGATACTGCACCTCCACATGAACACTCCCTATGTGGCCCAACTGCCTCAGGTCCTTTGTAAAAGCATCTTCATTGATCTCAGAAAAGACAGGAGTGGGTATTTCAGAACCTTCCTCTTTCAAAGAACGACGCCTGGCAATATATGTTTCCGCCTCCTTCTGGTGCTGTGAATAGAGCCTTTTCAGATGAACCTCATCAATTTCAAACACAGGCCCTGATTGCCTCTTTAAGAAAGAGCGCTCGGCCACATCCCAAAAGGCGCCTCTGCCATCTTTGTAGAAATTGGTGCGGGTATTCCACCACTTATTGTATTCTGATGTGACACGGGGAATACGATTAGAAACGGTCGGGACCCTGAAAGTTACGCCCTCTCGGCGATGAAAGAAATCCCACCATGTTCGACCGTCACTGGCAATGGTGGACCCATGCTTGGCACGGCTGTCCAAAAGAAGCTGGGCAACCGATGGAGGAATATGCTGATCATAGCCAAAGTTTCTGTCGAAACGGAATGGATAATAGGGCTCCAAAATGAGCAAGCCTCCCTTCCTGAAGACCAATACACTGGGTCGGATAGCCATGGCCCAACTGACCAGTTCTGGTTCCAATATGGGCCGGGTGGCGTTGACCCCCGAAATAGGATGGACATAAGTTTCGACCTCCTCCATTTTGCATTCCCTCTGAGGGTCTACTAAAGGAGCCGAACCTGCTGCCAAGCTCCAAAAATGAATGCTGCCAGGAGCATCTACATGCACTTTTGTCAACCTGCCCCTTATCTTAAACAGCTGCTCTAAGAAAAGACCGGGCTCGACGCTAGCAAACTCAATCATCCGAGGGAGCAATGTGTCTGACTGCAAAGTTCTCGAGGCCAGCTCGGCGAAATTGCTGCAAACCCAAGCATTGAAGAAATGAAATGGGCCTACAGTCCTTAAGGAACGGGGAACCCGATGTCTATGCAAATCTCCCAACGATTTGTAAACTAAACACAAAGCCACTGGGCACAGAGACAGTCTCATCCCCCAGGCCATCTGACAGGCCAGATATATAGCCTCAGGTCTGATAGTCATCTCGTCCCCTTGGGGGAGAGCGAAAGTGCACAGCCAGAAGGTCAGATAAGCTGCACAATGAGTGATGGGGTCGACCCCTGCTGGGTTCGGGCCGTCTGCACCTGCTCGGCGCAGTGAAGCTGGCAATGCTGATTTGTAACGAGGGGCCCTGATCTACTTACCAGGAGTCGGTCCCACGGAAGGAAAGTCTGCATACTTCAAGGGACCCCCGAAGAAGTACTGTATCCACTATCCTACACGGACTCTCAATCTGCTGCTCTTTTCCCGAGGTTGATATCATTTGGAGGATCCCCTGCTGTAGGCCAGACAAATGGTCCGATAAGCTTTCATCAGATACCGGTATGCATAGCCGAAAGAATAGCTGCCCTCTCCATCAGAGGCGTCCTTTACAGAGTCATCTAGACAGACCTCCTCATATGGCTCCCCATCTATGGGCAGACCAGAAAGCTGCGAAAGACTCCAGAGGTCGAGGGATGTCTCGCCTTCTGCTGTGTAGAACGTGTTAAACTGTGGGCAGAATACTTCAAGCATGCTGCAACATAATCCCCGAGAGATGGGATAGCGGAATCTGGAGGCAAATACACTATGGTAGACCCCAGCTCTAATCAGTAAAGGGGCATACTCCTTCAGAACAAATTCTGTGAATTCCACTGCGCCTACCCTGAAGAGATGAGCATCTGTCACTTTAGCATCTCCAAACCAGCCGGCAGCTAGCTGATATTTAAATTGAATGGCCAGACAGTTCAGAATAAATGGCTCGTCCCTGTAACCCCACTTCACAGGAGCTAGAAAAAGTCCGAAGTGGGTCTTCTCTCGATGAACGCGACCGGCTGCATGGTCCCACCTCGCTGGGGTGAACTCTGGGGCCCGGGTAAGCATCTTCTTCTCCGGCTCTAATTCAGAAATACCCAGTACGGCATTCCAGTCCCGCTGCTAGCCCGGAAGATATATAGCTCGGGCACGATAAACAGAACCCTTCATACTGTCTCTGTCAGTAAGTATTGCCGCTTCCACAGACCGAGCAAGCAAAAGATCCCTCATTCTGCCTATGGTGAAGGTCCGGATAAACGGCAACAGATGACGATCCTTCGGCAGGTCTGGACGGTAGTCAGCAGCTCTCCTGAAGTCAATACCTTCTATGGAAGAATAGACTCCGGAAGACGGCACAGTGTCAGTCTCGGAATCAGAGGACTCGTCGACAGTAGCAATTCGGTCATAGCCAAAGCTCAGACTATTCACATTCAGCCAGTTGACTGAAGCCCGAGATATGTCCGGTTGAGCCGATGAACTCGCTCCCACAGTCATGGAAGCCGCAGCAGAAGAGTCGGAAGCCATGTCAGTGCCTGCAATCAAGAAAAGATGAAAAATAAGCATCGGGAAGATGAATGGGCATGTGATGATTAAATAAATAATTCCAGTTAAATTTCGGCAGCATCTCCTCTTGTCCGGGGTCTGCCCAAGAAAAATAGGGAGTCACCCACCAAGAGGGAGTGATCCCGAACATAAAATGGGACTCAATCCCGTATGATGAACCTACCCGAGAATGAATGGGTCAAAAAGGGGGGGATGCAATAAGGCTCTCGGAGGGGGGGAGCTCACCACCGCCGCCGAGATGAAGAGAGAGAAGGGGAAGGTAAGAAATGAGGTAAAAACCCTCTCGGGGGGGTTAAAAAGGAGAAGAAGGAGGGACTTCTCGGCGCGAAGCAATGCGCGCCGAGAACCCCCCTTCGACAGAAAGAAAACGCGCGCCGAGAAGCGGCAGCGCCGAGGGCCTACGAGCAACGGGTCGTGCCGAGAAGCACCCGCGCCGAGAAGAGTCCTGCCTCGCGCCGAGAAGCCCAAGGCAAGGCCAAGAAGGCTCCAAAGTGTTGACAATAAAATCAGAAAATATGGAGATGAAAAACATGAAAATGAAAGATACATGTGCGTAATATTGCAACATGATTAAGCCGAAGGACAATGTCAAGGAGAGATTGAGGAGGATACCCTCAAATGATGAAGGGCACCTGCGGACCCCGTGCCGCTTATTCTGCACTTACGCCGCCGCAGGTGGGGGGCATTTGTTGACGCCTGGAAAATGAGCAGGGGCGGAAACAAAATTGAAAAGAAGATCAGACCAACAGTGAAAGATCAATGATGAAGCTCGTCAACCATCTACCCGGCCGAAGCCTTTTCCCGGCCAAGCTGATGTCCGATGCCATTGTCAGCCAGACGACGTCACTGATGAAATAGCAGTCACCTGGCAGAAGTCTTTTCAGGCTAAAGCTGATGTCCGGTCTTGTCACCGTTCAGGTGACGATACCGATGAGATGATGTCCGACTTTGTCATCATTCAGATGGCAACGCCGATGAAACCCCAGTCTACTGACTGATGAAAATCTATGAATGATCTCAATAGAAACTGTGTCACCAGTGGAGGGCCTTCTCGGGTTCTGATATATTTGAAGCCGAGGTGTATGCGAGGTCTAAAAAGCCCTAAATGGGCCTATAAAAGTGGCGTCGGGATCCCCTTGTCGAAGCCCAAAAGCGGCGCCGAGAAGCCGGAGTCCCATGCGCCGGGAAGTCTGCCTACGATTGAGGCGCGCGGGGACAGGCCTGCCGATAGGATACCAAGGAGGGATATAAAACCCCCTCATTCGAGAAGAGTAGAGAGGACACACAGAAGAAGGAGCGGAGAAGAAGAATAGATAGCCACAAAAAGGAGAAGAGAGTGGAGCCTGCAATCTGATCCGAGAGAGGAAGAAGCGGAAGGGCAAAAGAAGAAAAGAGTTCGAAGCCTGATCGAAGGTGGGCAATGGGGAGGGAGAGGATTCAATGCTCCGCCCTCCCCTCCCCATTTTCTGTAGTTCATTCTTTTAATTTCGATTGCTTCTACTTCTTCCCCCTTTTGATGTATGCTGTGATATCACAGCCGGTTTTACTCCGCTAGGGCAAAGCATAGTCTCCATGTACCTTCTTTTATATATTGCCTCTGATGTGCGAATGTAATCGTGATATTCGAATGAATGAACATTACAGGCTGCAGTTGACGCCTGCTGTCTATTTCTCCGAAACCCTATTGCTATCTACCCATGTTTTCTGTCTCTTCTTAGATTCAGTAGCATGCTATCCCCCTCCCCAGTTCGATTGATCGCCTGCTTATTCGCCTGGTTCTCGAACGCTGCTCGTGCTTTCTTCCGAGCCAGGGACAGACTATCCCTTGGCCTCTGAAGCAAAGCATAGATGTATAGCAACCACTGCTCGGTTTTAGATGTTATATTCATGCTCATCGGCTCTGCTGAAGTCATCCCCGGGGCCAGAGACAGCCATCTCTTGGCCCCCAGATGATGAAGAGTATATCAAAATCATCCTCAGGGGTTATTATGAACGCTGGTGACAGAGATACCCTAAACCATGTTTCCCCCAAATCACTCTCCGCTTTCGGCCTTCCCCTTTGAAACCCAAGCCAAAATCAGTTGAAGTCAGATGAATTGATCTCTTTTGATTTCCCAAGGGCCGTCTATCTTGGCCTGAATCATCAGGAAAACCCCTAAATCCGCAACAGACCCAAGAACAGAGTGCCGTAAAGCTCTGTTTCTCATCCCGGCACCCTCATACATCTCGGCCCCGCAAACAGTAAAACAGATGAACAGTTCTCGGCGCGATCCTTCAGGCGCCGAGAACCCCCCTTTGAGCAATTCCTCCTCGCACCGGGAAGCCAGCGCCGGGAACTCCCTGGCCTTCTCTTCAGCGCGCTGGGAACCTGGCCTCTTTGCCCTTGCGCCGAGAAGCCAGCACCCTTGGTCATTTGGCCCTGGCGCCGACAACCTCCCTTGGCCATTTGGCCCTTGCGCCGAGAACATATCTCCTGGGCGCGCCGGGAACCCCCTTCTATTCCTTGCCTTGGCGCCGTAAGACCCCTTGCTTTCTTGCCTGCCTGCGCCGAGAGCCCTATCCCCCCTAACTCCACTTTGGCGCCGAGAACTCCACTAACGCCAGCCTCCCAGCGCCCCAAATAGTGCCTTGCAAAGAACCCTTCCCGGCGCGGTGGTCTTCGCTCCGGAACTCATATACCCATTCAAATCCGTGCCGAGAGGCTGCCCTGCCACCCATCAAGCCTCCGACACCCCTATCAAACCCACCTAGGGATGTCCATGAGTCACCAGAACTGTCCCGAGGATAAAATTAAAGGGAGTCAGACTCCCTTATGTTCCACTGATCCATACCGGGTTTATGAGCAACCCCTTTAGCTAAGGTGAGCTCTGCCACTGCACGGGTGTCACCGGCTTCTGTAAGGGAAGAATCGAACATTGCCCATGGCATACATATGCGATTCGGGAGGTTCGGCCTCTCTTTCTCTTGGCTTTCATCCCGACACTCCGTGGGTGATAGTCTATTCTCCCCTGGGCATGATCCAGATTATGGGGAGGTGCTGCCGAAATGTCGATCGATGTTTTAACCCCGATAAGTCCCGGGAGGTGCACATTACACACCCCCCGCCCGGCTCAATCTTCCGGGGAATATGAATACTGCGAGGTCTTTGGCTGGATGAGAAACATGAAAGGGGATATGTCCCCAATGACTGTCCAGGATCCGCCCCGCCGCTGCGTGGACGGTGTCCTATCTCTACCCGGCACGACCTACACAGAGGGGTCATGCTGATTTAATAACCTATCGTTTACTCAATTACCTTCTCAGAATAACAATAGCTTCAATATCACGCACTGTTATTTTCTTTTTATTACCGCCCCGAGTGGCTTCCTATTTTGGCGTTTAATCAAGGGTTGTCCTTCTTAGGAAGGGCGTAATTAACGTCATAGCCTTTATGGTATGTCGGACTTTTGGTCCTGACTCGGACTTCACAATCGACTGATTGAGTCAGATCGAGCGCATAATAAGATTGTCACCTAGGTGACTCCCACGCCTAATAAACCAAATTAATAAATAAAATAAAAATGAAAGGAATAGATCCCGCGTCCACAGCCATCAAAGTGTAAGGACCAGAAAGGATGATGAGTGAGCACGGTAAGGTGTTCATCGGGGAACTCCTCCTGGATGGAATCAGTACAAGGAATAGGCAAATGGGCATGATGTTCAGTGATAGCATATCCCTTGATTGCCTTCTGAACGATGAAGGTGATATCGAACTGGGAAAGAAAGCTCTGCCAGTGAGCTAACCTACTAGAGAGGACATGCTTCTCTAAGAGATAGCGAATCGGGTCCATTCTAGAGATCAACCTAACTTCATGGGCAAGGAAATAATGCTTCTATTTTTGAGCTACCCAAACTAATGCTGCACAGGTCTTCTTCATATCAGTGTATTTGGCTTCTGCAGGATTGAACAACCTAGAGAGGTAATAAGTTGCCTTTCCTTACCTTCATCATCCACTTGTGCCAAGACATCTCCTAAAGAGTCCTCAATGACAGAAATGTATAGGATCAGGGGTTTCCCAGGGACAGACGGTTGCAAAATCGGGGGTTTAGACAAATAAACCTTCAAATCATCATAGGCCTTCTGACACTCTTCATTCCATTCAAATTTAACCCCCGCCTTCAACAGTTCGTAAAATGGACGGCACCTTTGAGAATGTTGAGATATGAATCTTCGAATGAACTGCAAACATCCAATCAATCCTCAAAGTTCAGTGATGTTCTTTGGTGGTGGCATATCCATGACGGCCTTGGTTTTATTAGGATCAATTTGGATCCCCCCTTTTCTAACTATGAAACCCAACAATTTTCCTGAAGATACTCCAAACACACATTTCTTCGGATTCATCTTCAACTTGTACTCCTGAGCCCTTTGTAGAACCTTGGCCAAAATAGCAGGGTGTTCTTCTTTCATCCTTGATTTCACCAAGATATCATCCACGTAAGCTTCCATATAGACATGCATCATATCGTGGAATATTGCCATCATCGCCCGTTGGTACGTGGCACCAGCGTTCTTCAGACCAAACGGCATGACCACATAGCAGTAAGTGCCCATCGATGTGGTGAATGAGGTTTTCTCTTGATCTTCCGGAGCTAGACAGATTTGGTTATAACCAGAATAACCATCCATGAATGAAAGAGCTTCGTACCCGATAAAGGAAAGAGTTGTTTTTTATTTGGGGAAGTTTACTGAAGAGTTAACTCCCTCCCTAAAATTTAGAAAAGGAACACCAAATGTATAGACAAGAGAGTCTCGTACTCTTATTCTTAAATTTGAGAGAAAAAAGAGAGAAAAAATAGCAACCAAACACCCTATTAGCTCTTTAGAAATGGGTCACAAATCTATTAAGATTCATACAAGGGAAGGTAGGAAGATAAGGCATGCAAATGACTCATTAGTGGTGACAAATAGGCAAGTAAGACTGACAAATAGGTCTCTACGGGTGAAAAATAGGTTGTAGCGCTAAATATGTGTGAAGTATTGAAGCTGCATGTTAAGGTAGACAAATACACACATAAGGCTGACAAATAGACTTCTATGGGTGACATATACCATCTTAAGGGTGAAAAGTAATAGAAGAAGCTAAGGCCGACAAATACACACATAAGGCTGACAAGTAGACTTCTATGGGTGACATATACCCTCTTAAGGGTGAAAAATACCAAAAGAAGCTAAGGCCGACAAATGCACACATAAGGCTGACAAATAGACTTCTATGTGTCACATATACCCTCTTAAGGGTGAAAAATAGGTCTCAACGGAGACATTAGTGACGGCTCTCAAGGCTATGTTAATTGTAACAGGGCGACGACTTCTGGGTTAACAGTGGTGACAAATGGGTCTTCAAGGAAGAAAAATAACTGTTATCTGTGATTAATAGCCCGAGAAGAGTTATCTAATGAAGAAGGGAAACAGAGGCTGTGGCAGCAAGGGTAAATGCATGGAAAGAAACAAGGCAGAGTCGATGCATGAAGCTGTGGCATCAATGCAGCAAGGAAGCAAGGCAGAGAAAGGAGCTGTGGCGATGGCTAAAGGGAAGCTAAGGGTGACAAATAACTCCCTAAGGCAGATAAATAGCTGGTTAAGGGTATAAAACACCGGATAGGAGTAACAAATAGCTCGCCAATGTAGAAAAGTGCCACACACGTGAGGAACACATGGGATCTCTTCACACTTTCAACTGTCACATGCCCCAAGGTTGACAAGGCAAATCATACGGCACGTGATCCAGTTTAAGCTTTTCTTTTATATCGCTTTCAGATCTGTTCATCAACAGAAGAGCCGCATGATGTTTATCTCACTTTCCTTTTGTGGGTATTGAGTGCTTGTTGTTTGACATTTGTTCTGTGCAAAGCATTACTCTTATATTGTTGTTACATCTGTCGGCAAGAGTGCTACTTAACGTTAATTTCATTTCCCTCTAGTATGCGTTGACTGCTTAAGTGTCCGACGTATGTTCTATGCAAACTCTTGTTATCATATTCTTTATTCTGTTTTAAGATTGGGTAGCGCCATATTTGTTATTTTAATTTGGGCACAGTTTTTAATCGAGGGATATATTCACCCCCCCCCTCTATATCATATCCTTCCGCACATCACTTAGACAAATGAGTAGTGAATATGCACTTTATTTTGCTCACAATATTTTGTCTCCGCACCAGATACACAGAGTGCACCGCCCCCACCACCTGCTGTGGGTATGTTTATTTAAATTCTTAGATAAATGAGTAGTGAATATGTACTTTATTTTGCTCAAAATATTTTATGTTTACAGGTTATTGTGCCTTTGCATCAGGTATAAATATTACACGGCTTCCATCACATTCTACTACTATGTTTATTTAAATTCTTAGTTAAATGATGAAACTTCCATATGTTTACTTGTTGAATAATTTCTTTTTTAATAATGACCTAAAATTATGATTAACTACTTCTATTTTACTTGTAACAGGTACGTCGGGCACACCACCTGCGATAGTTGGCTCGTCCGGCCACCCAGGCACACAACCGGCAGACGATGCGGTTAGCAGGTGGTGTTACAAGAGGGATGCAAGCCATGTTGGGTCTCTGGGTAAATATTTAAACTCATGAATTATTTTCGTTATCTATCCATCAACTATATATATAATTGTTGGCTATCATTTTAACATATGTAATTGCAAGGATAAAGCAGAGCCCAGTGACACTTCTCGTTTTATTACCAACATTATTGAGCGATATGTGACCGGCCCATATAAGTCATTTCGAAAGTTTCCTCAGGATATCTATGATCAATTGTATGACGAGTTCCTGGTATACAATTTAATCTTTTAAATTACATATTTCCCAACTCGGGAATTTCAATCAACTAACTTATAAAATTTGAATTCTTGACAGCAAGGATATCAGTTTGTGAGGTTAGCTGATGCCGGACGAGCTCGACATGCATGGGAGGCCACAACAACTGTAAATTATAAGCATCAATTACACAACTATCGCGTGCCAAGGCTCTAGCCTGGGAGAGCAAGGACCATGGCCTTTGGAAGGTACACGGCCCTACAAGGATGAAGAGGGAGCACTGTGAGGACCTCTGTGATAGATGGGCCGAGCCTAATTAGATGGCCAAATCCGCAAATGCCAAAGCCGCACGTGCGTTACATCCAGACGTGCATCTTCATACTTCTGGATCTGCTTCCTTCGCGACCTAGAAGGAGAGAT
Organism: Amorphophallus konjac; assembly: GCA_022559845.1. Lineage (NCBI taxonomy): Eukaryota > Viridiplantae > Streptophyta > Magnoliopsida > Alismatales > Araceae > Amorphophallus > Amorphophallus konjac. The sequence goes on along the minus strand of CM040129.1, from coordinate 85,380,327 downwards.
TGGTAAGTAATCATCTTGATTTTATTATATTTTATTTCTTATATGTCCCTATTTATTCTCTATAACATGTATAACAGGAAAAGAAGAGGGGTGGTACGGTCTCGTACCGCGATTTATTTGCTACAGTTCACCAAAAGAAGGGGACGGATCAGTATGTGAGCGAGAGAGCTCGCTCGATAGTGGTAAGATTATATACATACACATTTCTTTTCTATTTCTATTTTTAAATATGATTGATTAATATGACATTTACAATATTTTTTATTCAATTGGCAGGAGTCATATGACAGGCATATGACTGAAAAGTATGGGGACGAGGAGACGCAACGGCCGCAACTAGATCCTGAGGCATGGGTAGCAACAGCCGGCCCACCAAAGAAAGGACGAGTATACGATTTTGGGTAGAGCTTGGACACCAGCCCGATTCTAGCATCTTGTCTAGGCTCAACTTCATCCTTTCCAGGTAGCAGTTTCTTCTCTACTCCCTCCACCGATGATTCTACGAGTCATATTACATCCATAGTCGAACGTCACGTAAATGGCATCGAGGAACGCATCGAGGCACGCATTACTCGAGCAGTTGCTACCCTCCTCTCCCAGGTGGGGATTTTGACTTAGGGAGCACCCTCGAGCACAGCACAGACCTCTCATGTGAGCATTTAATTCAACATTTAATTTTGTAGACTTTAGAGTTATAACTTGAGAGTCAAAGAAATCATCTTCATGTTATCTACTTTCAAATTTAGAAAATTAAAAATATGATTAATTATATTTATTATTAATCATTTTTATTTAACTCTATTTAATATTAATTTTCTGTGATGTAGGATCCTCCTGCAGCTCGTGATGATGGAGATGCTATAAATGACGAATGAGGATCATGCAGCTCCATCCCTTGATTTTTTTAATGATATTGTGAAAAAATGACACATTTGAACTAATGTAACTGTAACTTTATTTACACATTGAGTTATGTGTTGTGGACATTCTTTATTTTAATGTTGGATGGATTTTCTCCTATTGTGTGTGTTTATTTCATGTTTTATGTTGAGTTGTGTAGATTGTTTAATTGTACATTTAAATAGGTTTTTAAAATTTTAAAATATATATAAAAAATGTGAAGAAAGTTTTCGACGGTATTTTGACATACAAATACACGTCATAAATTTTCGATGTATTTTTCATGAACAACCGTTTCGTCGGAACTAATTTCACCCACAGATTTGCGCTGTAATATTTTTCTGTCCCCAATACATCGCAAATAAACAACGTATTTTGCGACCAACAATGCTTGGTCGGGACTACTTTCACCCACATTTTGTCGACGTACTAATATTATGTCCCTAATATGTCGTAAATAAACGACGTAATTGGGACCAACATCCCCTTCGTCGAAATTTATCTGACCAACATGTTCCCGATGTATTACTTGTCCGTCGCAAATCCGTTGATCTGTTCCAATAGATTAGAGACGAAAATAACTTTCGTCGGAACTAATTTAACCCACATTTTTACTTCGAAGTCAAAATGTTTAAATATTTTTCCAACCACTTAAAATTCCGTCGCAACTATTAATTAATTTCTTTTTTATTAATTTTCAACATTAGTACCAACGAAAATTTTGACATCCAATTTCGTCGGAAATTGCTGATGAATTTGAGACGGAAAAAATATATGTCGAAAATTAGCGATCTAATGGTACCGACGTCCATATTCGGTCGGAAGTACATCGAAAATATGTCGCAAAACAACTTTGGGACGTCTTTCGGATGGATTAGCGATGGAATGTGGACGTCGGAAAAATTGACTTTCCTTGTAGTGCAACAAACCCTTCTTGATAAAATTGCTTCAATGGAGGAACAATTGAAGAGGGTCACAAGCCCGCGGCCCGCTCCTCCTCCTCCTCAAGTCAATCCTCTTCATGCTTTTATGAATAACATGACCAAGATAGAAAAATATTGGAAGGAGAGGAGAGATAATGGCATCAACAATCTAAGTGAGTAAGATATTTTGATAAGCGTCAATGGTCAAGTGGACGCCGTCCGCCCTCCACTCATTCACCACACTCATTCACATGGCCATCCGCCTCCGCATTCACCTCCATAAAATCCTCCACCTTGTACACCTCCATCACCCATTATTACGCCTCCACCATGACGTGCACTTGAGTTAAATGATGATGAAGAGTTAAAGATGGCACAAGACATTGAAGACTTTCAAGAGGCACCCACTCTGAGTTTCCTTCACTTTCCTTTCCCTCCATTATCCGATGAACCCCCTACTCAGGACGATGCCACCATCCCCAACCCCATCTATGAAACCAATTGGTGTTGCGATGATGGGTCGATACTCCAATCACCCACACCGGCGCATCATGATTCTTCCCCTACTCTTCAAACCTCTCGCCCCATCAAAATCTGACGCTTCTTGCGCACCAAACCCCCTCCTTTTACACCTCCAATTACCACACCATTAGCCTCCACTAAGCCATCCGAGTCTACCTCCATGCCATCGGCCTCCGCCGAACCTCCCGTCAAACATTTTCTTAGACCAAGTAACCCTCTGTTGCCCACACCTAAGGCCTCCACCATCTTTATAACCCCAAATCCAATTACACCAAACACCACTTTGCCTATCCCTCCGCCTAAACCTTTACCCAAACCCGTGATTAATCCTAAGTAGGGTCCACCCCTTGTTGCACTCGAGCCAACCCCATCCGCTTCCGAGTAAGGGGAGAAGCCCAACGTGCTTGAACCTCCACTTCCACTTACCTTTCCGTTAACACCCTCCATTAAACCTCCATCACTCACTAAGCCTACCGCTTCCATCTTGCCTCCTGCCACTCGGAGTGGGTGTGTGTCTACAAGCACATGTGCCGGGGGCGATGTTCAAGAGCCGGGTAAGAAGGATTTGGCCTTGGTTATGCTATTCAAGATTCAAGATTTCATTTGTCGGATGCCAAGCCGTGTCATTGTGCCGAGCATCTTTGAGAATGCCACCTCTCCATTAAAAATGCTCACCATAAAAAGTTCTCAAGAATTGATGCCATGTCGGCCCAAGGCCAATGTTATTCATGTCACTTTGCTTGTTGGCCGAGATATTTTTGATGCTATCATTACCCCTCATTCCGTCATCATACAAATTTCTAAGAAGGGGTTCTCTTCACAAATTTCCATAACACACTCTGTTGCAAATGAGAGTATTTGGGCCTTAATTTCATCCTTTGGGCTGCATGGCCGGGCACGTCACCCACCATGGAGGGGCGAGCATTCTTATATTGCAGGGCCTCCCGCAAATTCATTCACGTCTTATTCTATTTCATCCACATTTTTGTTAACCACCACATTTTCTTCATGGGCCACTTATGGGCTTTCCTGCTTGAATTCTTTACATTCCATGCATCCATCACATTCATTGCATTGCAGCTCTTTGCATTCCTTCTTTCCCGGGTTTCCGAACCCACATCTTCCCCGTCTTTCGGAACCTCTGGACTTATCCCTTTCCCAAGGGCATTGTGCCCTCTCCAATTTTTCCCCTCCAGAACTTCCAGATTTCTCACTTATTCTCCTTGGGCATCGTGTCCCATGGTGTCTTCACCCTCTAGAACTTCCAAATTTCTCACTGATTCTCCCTGGGCATCTCATCCCATGGATTCTTCCTCCTCCGGAACCTTCGGACCCCTTATGCCATTCCTCCATCCTTTTCGGGCATCGCATCCCTCGATATTTTCTTCCTCCGGAGCCTCCAGATCTCTTCCCTTTCCTTCGATTTGTCTTCCTACTCCTCCAGGACATTGCGTCATTTGTTCTTTTCTTCCTTTTAAATCATCTCTTTCCATACCTCCTCCCCGGGCATCGCGCCCACTCCTATTTTATTTCCCCGGAACCTCCGGATTCTCATTCTTCTTCCCATCATGACTCTCCTCCATTGCCTCCGAACCCTCCGGATCCACCTCTTTCTATCTACAAATTTCTTCTCTTAATTCCATCTAATCATGGGTCTGACCCGACTTCTTCCACCTCATTACTTTGGGCATCTGCCCTTTCTCCCACTGCTTCCAAGACTTTAGTCCTCACTCCACCTCTTGATTCTCCTTTCCTTCTATAGACCTTCAATGTGATTAGGGTCTCTGCACCTTAGTGAGGGAGTTCTAGCCCTCACATCTTTTCCTTTTCTCCTTATCCATTTGAGTCTAGTCTGGGCAACCACTCTTGTTAAGCCACTTTCAAAACTTTGCTATCCTTTCTTCTGAGGACATATCCCATGTATCTCAAGATCGCCTCCAGCAGTTGCTTCAACAAAAGGTCGCAAGGTAATCTATGTGCGTAAGTATGCATTTTGATGATATTATCCTCATTCATTCTTTATGCACGGCTTTCAAAACATAAAGTGCTTCTTAACTTGATTAAGAGTGGTTGTTCTAAGCCTTAATCCTAGGTCTTTGTTCAATATCAACAACAACAAAAAAGAGTCTTTAGGCTTGCTTTTGCAGCACACTTTGGCTATAAGAACCCCGCGTTGGGAGTTCGGCATTCTCTCTCCGCTCATTAAGGGCAACCCTTAGCTGGGCACTCCACACACTTCACGGTGTCCTTAGTCGTCTCCCTTGGTAAAACACCATTGCTGCTTGAACCATGCTCGAGGGCACGAGGTTTTTTTCCTTTCTTAACTCGGCTGAAATATGAGGGCGGAGATATTCTGGGCAAAAACAACCAACCTTGCACACCTCGACAAGAGGAAGTCTCAAATAGGGACAGTCTATTATGACCTTATTCTTAAATTTCAAGCTCAATTGCAATATCTTTTAAAGTCCAAAGGACACCAAAACAAAAATGATGATCAAATGAAAAAAATGATGAGCAAAATGAAAAGAAAATCTAAAATTTTGGCATGGCAAGAGGGCAGTACAGTTTCCCTGTGGGGCATTATGAGCCCGGTCGTATGCGTGCCTATGTGGGAATTTAAGGTTCGATGATATGACATAAAGGCCCGGTGTAACTGACTGAATCTCTAGGGGTTGTGCTTAAACCCGTTGTCTTCTTAACTCGTATCAAGCTTATCCTCAATTTTCTTCTCTTCTCCCTCCAAGACTGAGTGTTTCTCGGGTATAGCCTTAGTAGGGGCACCGTTATCCAAGGGCAGCCGACTATAGGGCGCCACCCTCAATGCACGCCCTGCTTTTGACAGTTTTTAGCAAAAGGGGAAGGGACAGGGACCCCTAGCCAGTGGTTTAAACATCATTTGATGCTGCATTAGAAATGTCTAAATCAAAAATTCCAAAAAAATTGAATATTTTTCCAAAATCCCAACAAAATTGAAATATTTTTCCAAAAATCCAAAAAAAATCAAATATCCAAAAAAACTCATAAAAATTTGAATACCTTTTCAAAACCCATAAAAATTTGCATACTTTAAAATCTTAAAAAAATTGCATTGCATTGTACTTTCTGATGGTGTTATTGCAGAGACAACCCTTCAAAGGACCAAGGACACGGGATGAGTCCTCTCCATTCATTGCTATCTACGTTTCGATTCTTCCCTATGTTGATTGCTATCTTCATGATTCACTGCTCTGGGCATCATTCTAATCATTCAAGAGTAAATCTTTCTATGTTATTCACTTGATTATTCCTGCCACTGGGCATTACTTGATCTTGATCATTCAACTTCGAACTTACGGTTAGTCAAGTTGTCATCCTCATGACAAACAACAAACAATGATGCTATGATATTGAATGCAATGCTATGCTTCAATTCATGTTATTCATGCTAGACATGCTTTGCCTTACTTTGCTATTGATGCTTAATACATGCTTGAATGCTATTCATGTTATGGTTGCTATGCTTTATTGCTATTCATTGCTTGTTACCCTTTATATCTTGGCTAATGAATTTTTGAGTGCAGGAAGAAGCTTTGGTCCCACTGTCTGGGCATCATCCTAGTCCCACGGTGTTTGCATCTCATTGCTCAATTCCTCCATGCTTATTGCTCCGCCATCTTCCCTGTATGCATTTTACTATATATTATTACGCTATTAGATTATATCAAGGACCTTGTGGCTTTGGTAAACTTGGAATTTGACTTCCCCTTCATCAAAAAAAATAATGATGATTTTAGAGGAATCTGAGTCAAACAGATAGGCCGTTGAGCCGTCCAAGACTGGGGACGATGGTTCCATTTTACGAGTTGGTGCGCGGATAAACGGGCTTCGGCTTAGTATCATCTCACAAATCGGTATCTTGACTCAGTCTGGGCCGTTTAATAATATTATCCTTGATTACATTCTATTTTAATTTGTTTTAATTTTTCCTTTAAACCCAGCATGCATCCATATAGGACTTTGAATTAACGTTGAAAAATCACTCTAATAACTCGATTCTGAGAGTCAATTGATCAACAAATTTCAAGATATGAGATATTACATGTCTGTTGACACCCGTTTTTAGCCCACAAGTTGCGTCATTTCTCTTATTCATCATTTTTGATGTCCCGAATTACCCATTATTTTGGAGCCTTCCTTGGATGGATTTCGAGTCAATTTTCATTGTTTCATTCTCTTTGAGCCCTGGAGATCATGATTTCCTAGAGCTCTGGAGCTTATTTTATCAACTTCTGGCTTCTAAGTCGACTTTCGGCCCATTGAGGCCGGCTTCCCTCAAGTAATCGGCTCTCTCTCACTGTGCAGTGCTGAAAGTGGTCCTTTTTCATCTCTTTATGTCCCTCTATTCAAAAAGTTGTCTTCACTAAAGTTGTTCCCTTTTCAATTATCTACAATTTCTTCTTCTACGCCATTGGCCAGGTCTACCCCGTGTGTGAGCTATTTGCATTTTTTCGGCATGCTGTGATGTTCAGAATTCTTTCTCTCTCTTCTAGCACCATTTTATCCCTTTTCTGATCATTTTCTCATCTTTCTTTCTTCATGAAAGTTGTTCCTCTCTCCGTTATCTACAATTTTTTCTTCTACCACTTTCACTAGTTCTTCCTCGTTTGAGAGATACGCTTCATTTTCCAAGGTCGCGCGTAGTTTGCCCAGAATTTTCTTTCATCGATGTGAAGGTCTAGTGTAGGTGCGTCACAGTGATGTGAAGGTCTAGTATAGGTGCGTAACAGCCCATTTAACGGTCTATCGTAAGACCGTTAGAGCACATGTGATGGTCCTATAGTAGACCGTCACACCCAAACTCACCCGAAATCACCCCATTCGACCCCTAGAACGTGGCAGTCCTACCCTAGACCGTCAGAGCAATGTGGCGGTCCTACGATAGACCGTTACACACAGCAGAGAGTCCAATTTATGCTGGACTCTATCCCGAAAACTACACTGTGAGCCTATCTTGCAGAGCCCATAACTTCTTCAATTCTTATCCAAATTGATCCCAATTTTTTCCTACTTCTAGCCCTTTGTATTATCTTGAATTTGGTTCATAGAAATTGAATTTTCATTGGCTATATCTCTCAGGATCTGGGTCGCAAGATCGAGATTTAAGCATCTTGGTATAACTAAAACTCTATTTTCTAGTGCGATGGGGCTACCTTCCAAGAGCCATATCTTCTAGAATCCTCCTCCGAATTGATCCCCATTTGTTCCATCTCTTGTCCTTAGTATTATCTCGAGTTTGATCTAGAGAACTTAATTTATCTTGGACTATATCTCCAGAAATCGTGATAAGAAGATGGGGCTTTCTTGTAAAACTCTATAAAAACTGCCCAGTTCACAGTCGCGACGGGGGGGGGGGGGGGGGGGGGGGGGCTCTTTCTTGGTTCGGGGCGAAGCCATGCTGTAATTCTAACTCACAACTTCGACCTTGGCTTGAAGAGAGAAGTATTAGCTTTCCATTGCATCCTTCTGGGCTTGATTTTATGATCTATATTCTTAGTTCTCTTCCTCTTAAAATCACAAATCATCACAATTTTCTGCACTTTTCTGCTACATGTGTTTTCCCCCGTTTTGCATCGATGATTTCTCTCTATTCTCTCAATCAAATCTCGTGATTTCAAAGCTCATGCATGCACAATACACACACCTATTATTTTCACCCTTCCACAGGGGTTAAAAACCTCCCCCGGTGAGTTTACCCTCAATTTCTACTCTTATTTTATCACTGCGGGATTGATGCTACACATGCATGTTCTAATGGTTTTTTTATCCTTGTTTTGGCTTTGTTTTGCAGGAGAGCATGAATACAACGTGAGGCCCTTTTCCTCTAGCCCGCTGGAAGGAGAGGAGGTTTGAATCCACAAAGTTCCCCGCACCTCGTTTGTCAAGCGCGATCAAGTTTTCTTTCCAAGGTACACGACGCCGTTCTTTACACTTCTTCATCCTTTTGCGTTGTTAATCCTTGGTGACGATCACGGTCAGTTCTTCTATTCATTACCCCCTTGTTCATACATCTATGATTGCTTCATATACATGCATGGTTAGTTAAGGGGCGCGGGGTAGATTAATCCATCTACATCCTTATTTTTTGGCGATCACGGTGGGTGATGCGCTCGACAACCGTCGTTTAAAAATGCCGTTCCACACAAATTTTAAAATTTATAAAACCGCACTCACTCACTTAAATGATTTTGGAAATATAAGTAAAGTGGTAAGAACGGGTCGATCCCACGAGGAAGAAATTTGATTATAGATCAAGTTGGAAAATATCCTTATGTTTTGAAAACCAATTTTTTTTTGTCTTTTGAGTGAGATTAAAACTAAAGGAACTTAAATTGCATGAAAACTTAACTAAAGAATAGGAGATGAGTAAAGAAGAGAAATTGGAAGAAGTAAAAAGATGAGAATTTCAAAACTTTGCATAGATGAATTTTTATTCCTTTGAAAGTGAAAGGATGCAATGTAAAATGAAATTACAACTTTAAATAACAAGAGATAAGTGAAGGAAATTTTAGCCAATGGATGAAGAATGCTGTCGTTTCCTCGTCGAGCCTTGGATGAAGATCGCTCCGCCTTGGAAGTCGACGTCGTGAGATGACTGGAAGATGACTAACCGCTTTGGGTGTGTGAAGAAACCGTGAAGAAAGGGAGATGGATAGAAGTAGAAACAAAGATAAGTTTAAAACACAGTAGAATTATATTAAAAATAGGGTGTTGGAAGGAATAGAATAACTTAAAATCTAGAGGGAATTAGAAGAAATGAAAGAAATGAAAGTTGTAGAGAATAAAAAGAGGAAGAAGTTTGATGAAGACAATAGAGATAGAAAATGAGAGGAAGATAGTGAAAAATGTGAAAAATCAAGATATATCGGCGCGGATGAACAGTAAAATGGCAGAAAATAGAACAGTGAAAAATTAATTATAACTCACAAATAAAGAAGAATTAGAAGAAGTGATAGAAGAACAAAATCTAGATCTATAAAAGAAGAACAATGTTCATGAAGAACTCAGAGTGAAAAGAGGATTAGAAAGGCTTCAATATAAAAGAATACTAGAAGGTATCACCTCGGATGAACAGTAATCACGTACAACAGCACTTAGGAAAACGCAAAATAACTTTCAAACTAGAAAGAATTAAGAGAAATGATAGAAATAGAAATTTAAGAACACTTAATGATGAACAACTTTTGTGAAGATAGGAAAATGAAATGGAGATCAGAATAACAAGTAATGAGACTAAGAAAGGACTAAATGCTTAAACAAATTATTCATTAAAACAATATCAACTTACAAAGTTTACATCAAAAGTTCTCAAAGCAACACCCTCTAACTCTCCTATGTAGCTCTACAAAGGCCAACAAGTAAGAACTTCAAGAACACAAAGCAACCACATTCCAACTCTTAGCAACTACTCCTAGCTACTCTTTCTTTCATTACATTTGAAGCCCCCTATTATAGGGTGTTAAAACTACAACCCCATTCCATGTGAACATTCATTGCCTCTTTTGTTGACAAACACAAGTCTAATGCAGTAATTTTTGACTCAAAATTGTGTGCCAATATGTGTTGCACACTTCTCCAATTTTTCCTGATTTTTTTCTATTTTTTTCCATTTTTTTTCTCCTTTCTCTTCCTTCCTCTCTCTTTCTCTCTCCTCCCGGCGCGTGCGCCGCCCATGCGCCGGCCGCCTTCTTCTTCTGCCGCGTGGGCCGCCCCGCGTGGACGCCGCGGTGTGCCCGCGTACGCCGCTCCGCCGCTGACGCACCTGCAGGCGCGTTGACGCGTGCGGGAGAGGCGCGCTGACCGCGCCTCCCCTCTCCCTTGTCGCCAGTGGCCGCCGCGAAAGCGGGCGCGCCTCTGCCGCTGCCGACCTGCACATAAAACACACACACACACACATATATTATATATATATATATATATATATATATATATATATATATATATTATTGATATATATATTAGGTTTATATATCTTATAAAAACCCTTAAAAATACCAAATGAATTTATTTTTTTATTTCTTTTTTTTCTTTTTGAACAAGTCCATGGGCTTTTGACTTTTATTATTTTTTTATTTTCCTTTTTCTTCTTTTTATATTTGTTTCTTGTCGCTTCCCTCGTACCGAATGCCTGCATAAATAAGTAAATATCGTTATTAAAATTATTTAATTCCATAAAATTAAATATTTGACTCTAAATTGAAAGTAAGTGTGATACGTGCATATTTATTATTATTAAAGCTCATAAAAATGTGTATAACATGAATTAATATGTAAAAATACACACTTATCACACCCCCCAACTGACTCATTGCTAGTCCCTTAGCAATGCAAATAATTAAAAAGTTTAAGATCAACAAGAGTTTACAAAGTTCATGCCTAATTTCTAGATCATCTTTCATAGAGTCAACTAAAGATTAGAAATTTGAAAGCATTAACACACACGAGTCGTAGATTTAGAAATTAAGGTACATGATCAAGAAGTCATCTTAAAGTTCAATAGCACTTGTGCATGTGAAATGCTAAGTCTACAACGAAGATAATTGTGTCCCCCATTTGCTATTGCAAGCAAGCGTCTTTCAACTCTGCACTTCTTAATCAAAGCATTAAGCATAATAGCTTTTTGTCTACCTTATTACGTTTATCCCTTTTGGGATCTTTATTTTTTTTCTCTTCTTGTTTTTTTCTATACACACATGATGCTGCACTACCCTTCATTATTTTACGTGAACCTCAACACGTCTTAGGTGAAGCAGGCCGGTTACACAGATCAAAGTTCCATTTTCCGTTTGACGCGAACCTCAACACGTCTTAGGTGAAGTAGGCCCGGTTACTCAGAATCGGAGCATTTTTCATGGTTTTTTTCTCAAAAGTTTTCAATAGATAACGTGGCAGAAAGCTTATAAAAGATCTCTTCTTCAAGAAGTGTAGAATATCAGACAGTATGTTAAAAATAGCAGAAGACTTGTCCTACTTGTTTCATTAGCGTGCAAAATGATTTTATTTTTTCCAAAGTGCACATGAACTTTAAAGAGAGTCTTAGATCAGTTTTCCATGGCTAGATGACATAAATTTTCCATCATCCTTATATAGTCATTTTTATTCCAGAATTACTTTCAATAGAAGCATGAATCAGGAAACTCAAAATGGGTTTATTGTGGTGATTTTTCAAATTTTTTTTTAAATGAGGTTTTAAAATAAGGTTATATGAATGCAACATGTGCAACATGATTTTTGTCCCCCCAACTTAAATGACATTGTCCTCAATGGCATGAACAATAGAGAATAATGAATAATGTAGACATGAAATTTGTGAAGGAACGGTACAACCTGACGGAAGTGAACTTCGACGGGCATCCTTGCTGACTAAAGGAGGTACTTGACTTTAAAAATTAGGGCAACAATGCAAGTAATCATCTCTCTCTCCCCAACTTATCTTTTATTCACGCCTGCAAAATAAAAATACAAACACAAGAATAACTTGGGTTGCCTCCCAAGAAGCCATTTATTACCACACAAAAATCACTAAAACTTTGGGTTGCCTCCCAAGAAGCGCTAAGTTTTATGTCGTCAGCCAGACACAAGGTAGATCACTAACCAACGTGTGGCATTCAGAATGAGCCACCACGTGATCTTGTCCTCCTTCAAATTCCATCCCTCATACCATTGGAAGACAATAGTAAGTATGTACGGATTGGAGCCTGAAATATATGGGTAACGCACATTATTGATTTTAACGTTAACCATGTGTGTGAGCCAGTTTTCATCTTCATGGATCCAGAAATGATCAATAGTCAATAATTTGTCATGGTCGAGGTGGAACCCTTGCACAAAATCAATCCATTGGTCCTCTTGTCTTGTATCGTCTCTCCTAACGAGCCCTTTAGGAACGACTTCCTCCATGGTAACTTGTTCAGGCCCTTACAGCTTAGGAATACGATTGTCATCCTTAGCCATTTTCCTCTTAGTAACAGCCTCATGAACTTTAAGGGCATTGATCAACTTATCTTCCTGAGAGGAAGTCAAATCAAAGATAAATGTGGTTGGCACATCCCCCTCAGGTCCTAGAATGTCAAATTGGAGAGGCTCAACTGGCAGGGGAATCAAAGTAGAAGGAAGCACGAGCCCAGTATCTAACGCATCCACAGATTCAGATTTTATTGGATAGACTTCAGGGGTCAGATCAAATATGAAATTTTCTAATGAAACCCCTTCATCACACTCATCACTCATCTGAGGATTATTAACCAAATTGCCTACTAATAGCGTGGATAGAGGAAATGTAAATGATTCCAGTCCGGCCCTTTCATCATAAGTCAGATCAAATGTGAATTTCTCTAAGACGGACCCATTATCACACTCATCACTAAACCCAAAATTATCAATCAAATTTTCAGAAATGGGGTCGGTAGATGAAATGTAAACTTTTCTAATAAGGCCCCATCATCATGTTCTTCCAAGGGAGGAGGATATTCAGAATTTTATTTCATTAAATCAACAATATTATTACTTACAAAGTAATCCTCCTCTTTATTTATTTCCTCAATTGAGTTGTTTGGGCCATTATCCTTTATAGTAATATTCTCAATCTCAAAACATTCATAGAATGGGGTGATATGATCATCATTATACTTGAAGCCACCCCCTTCTTCCTTCCCTTCCTTCATCATGGTATTACGTGCGCACTCCCCCTCACTCTCAATAGTGATATCTCGAGCCAAAATGACAGGCAAAAGACTGTCCTCATCATCATCATTCACATATTGAGGGGGTTGGTGTAATGTTGAAGGAGAGGGTTGATAAGTAGACTGAGAGTACACGATTTGAGGTTCAAAGCAGTGGCCCGGTGAATCACCCCTAGTATCAATGTTGATTCCGAAATCTGGGTGAGATGAGTTGGGCGGAGGTTGAGTACACATGGGCCGCTCGTGGGCTGCTTGGGGTGAAAGTTTAGACAGATGGGCTTGGAATGTTGGATCCATCCAAGGCAAATTTGGGTGATTACTCCAGCCAAGATTATAATCATCTAAAAATGTAGCATGTTTTAGCTGAGAGAACCCTAGGGCATTTTGAACTTGAGCTTGGATGACCAATGGGAGTTGGGCTATAGTAGGACACTGACTCACATGGTGAGTGAGACTGGCATAGAATTCACAGACTTCCGTGAAAGTGTGGATTGGGTTTTCAGCCTGTTAGACATGTCCTACGGATTGTTGATGAGATGAGATGGAGGCACGATTTATCGAATTTGCACTCAAAAAATCATATGCATCATCTTCACCTTTGCTCATAAATGCCCCTCCGCAATATATGTCCACCATTTGCCTATCAAAATCGGATAACCCCTCATAAAATGCAAATATAATTTTTCATTTGGGCAACCATGGTGTGGACATTGACTTACTAGATCCTTCAGTCTCTCCCAAGATTCATGAATTTGCTCTCCCGGACGTTGAGTAAATCCTATAATCGCCCTTCTCATCATGTTGGTCCGGACTATGGGGTAAAATTTTTTCAAAAATTCTAACTGCATATCTTCCCAAGTCCTGATAGTCTTTCCAAAACTCCTTAACAAACATTTGGCTTTGTCTTTCAATGAGAATGGAAATAAGATCAATTTCAGGGCATTATCATTAAAATTCTGAATTTTGATCACGCAGCAAACTTCTAGAAAATCATCTAGATGCCTATAAAGGATTTTCATTGAGATTTCCATAAAAAGATGGGAGCATCTGGATGAGACTAGGGCGAATCTCATATTGATCAACGAGAATATCAGGGAGTTGAATACATGTTGAGGGTTTGTAAGTAGAAGGAATAAAGTGCTCCTGCATAGGCGTGAGTTTGTTATTTTATTTTTTAAAAAAAATTTTATGCAAACACAAACAAGTTAACACAAATTATCTAAAGATCTAGATGCAACTCAGACCTACAAATGGGGTTTCACAAAACGACCAAAGTACAACTTAAGTTTACCCTCAATATTTCCACCGGCCAGATAAGGGGTGGGGTAGTGGGAGGCTCTCCCTACTTTTGTAGGGACCTAATTATGTCAAACCACTAGCCCGCTTAAGGCGTTTGCCGTCCGACCGTCTTATCTTAGGCACCAGTTTTCACAAGAGGGTAGACTCAAATCGTACTAAAATCACAGTGTGATCCTAGGGCCAATGTCTAATGACTTTTATTTAAGGTTTAGGTCATGCAAAGATGCAAGGGAAATGTGATTTGTGGGCTAAGGAAGGGTGATGAAATCCCCACCTTATGTTATTTAGGGGTATGGCCCTTAGAATATTTTGAAATGAAATACACACCATAATTTCAAACAAGGGGTTCTTATGCAATATGCATGCCATAATAGGATAAGTAGAACGTACCTTGCCCTCGCAATCTTCAAAATGCAATGACAGAAATTAAACAAAGAAAAATTCTATGCTAAATGATGCATGACCTAGAATATGTTGTGTGGTTTCTATTCTTGGAAGGAGATTTTTTTTTATTTTGGTGCAAGTATATATATATATTTTTTTAGTTAATGAACCTATCTATCCAGCACAAAAATTTCTTTTGTTTGGATTTTTTTAATTTTTATAGATTTTTCAAGAATTTTTCAGAGTTTTTTTAGATTTTTCAGAAATTGGAAAAACAGAACATGTTCTTACGTTTCTGCCCTTTAGCGACGCTTGACTGCTACAGTACCAGACTTTCAGTGACGCTTCATTTTCTTGAAATTTCAGGTATGATTTTCCTCTTTCATTGATTTTCTGATTTATTTTCTTTTTCCTGTAAAATAAAAATAGAAAAATTAATATACAAGTATACACATCAAACACAAGAATATCCCAACATTCAAAAATTTCTTCCCCGCCAACGGCGCCAAAAATTTGATGCGCTCGACACCCGTCGTTTAAAAATGTCGTGCCACACAAATTTCAAAATTTATAAAATCGCACTCACTCACTTAAATGATTTTGGAAATACGAGTAAAGTGGTAAGAACGGGTCGATCCCACGAGGAAGAAAGTTGATTATAGATCAAGTTGGAAAATATCCTTATATTTTGTAAACTAATTTTTTGTTTATCTTTTGAGTGAGATTAAAACTAAAGGAACTTAAATTGCATGAAAACTTAACTAAAGAATATGAGATGAGTAAAGAAGAGAAATTGGAAGAAGTAAAAAGATGAGAATTTCAAAACTTTGCATAGATGAATTTTTATTCCTTTGAAAGTGAAAGGATGCAATGTAAAATGAAATTACAACTTTAAATAACAAGAGATAAGTGAAGGAAATTTTAGCCAATGGATGAAGAATGTCGTTGTTTCCTCGCCGAGCCTTGGATGAAGATCGCTCCGCCTTGGAAGTCGACGTCGTGAGATGATCGGAAGATGACTAACCGCTTTGGGTGTGTGAAAAAAACGTGAAGAAAGGGAGATGGATAGAAGTAGAAACAAAGACAAGTTGAAAACACAGTAGAATTATATTGAAAATAGGGGGTTGGAAGGAATAGAATAACTTAAAATCTAGAGGGAATTAGAAGAAATGGAAGAAATGAAAGTTGTAGAGAATGAAAAGAGGAAGAAGTTTGATGAAGACCATAGAGATTGAAAACGAGAGGAAAATAGTGAAAAACGTGAAAAATCAAGATCTATTGGCGCGGATGAACAGTAAAATGGCAGAAAATGGAACAGTGAAAAATTAATTATAACTCACAAATAAAGAAGAATTAGAAGAAGTGATAGAAGAACAAAATCTAGATCTATAAAAGAAGAACAATGTTCATGAAGAACTCAGAGTGAAAAGAGAATTAGAAAGGCTTCAAAACAGAAGAATATGAGAAGGTATCACCTCGGATGAACAGTAATCATGTACAACAGCACTTAGGAAAACACGAAATAACTTTGAAACTATAAGGAATTAAGGGAAATAATAGAAAAAGAAATTGAAGAACAGTTAATGATGAACAACTTTCGTGAAGATAGGAAAATGAAATGGTGATCAGAACAACAAGTAATGAGACTAAGAAAGGACTAAATGCTTAAACAAACTATTCATTAAAATAATATCAACTTACAAAGTTTACATCAAAAGCTCTCAAAGCAACACCCTCTAACTCTCCTATGTAGCTCTACTAAGGCCAACAAGTAAGAACTTCAAGAATACAAAGTAACCCCATTCCAACTCTTAGCAACTACTCCTAGCTACTCTTTCTTTCATTACATTTGAAGCCCCCTTTTATAGGGTGTTAAAACAACAACCCCATTCCATGTAAACACTCATTGTCTCTTTTGTTGACAAACACAAGTCTAATGCAGCAATTTTTGACTCATAATTATGTGCCAATATGTGTTGCACACTTCTCCAATTTTTCCTGATTTTTTTCTATTTTTTTTCTCCTTTCTCTTCCTTCCACTCTCTTTCTCTCTCTTTCTCTCTCCTGTCGGCGCGTGCGCCGCCCGTGCGTCGGCCGCCTTCTTCTTCTGCCGCATGCGCCGCTCCGCCGATGACGCGCCTGTAGGCGCGTTGACGCCCGCGGGAGAGGCGCGCTGACCGCGCCTCCCCTCTCCCTCGTCGCCCGTGCCCGCCACGAAAGCGGGCGCGCCTCTGCCGTTGCCGACCTGCACACAAAACACACACAAACACACACACACACATATTATATATATATATATATATATATATATATATATAGTATATATATATTATATGTATTGATATATATATATTTATATATTAGGTTTATATATCTTATAAAAACCCTTAAAAATATCAAATGAATTTATTTTTTTATTTCTTTTCTTTTTGAACAAGTCCATGGGATTTTAGCTTTTATTATTTTTTTTATTTTCCTTTTTTTTTTTTAATATTTGTTTCTTGTCGCTTCCCTCGTACCGAGTGCCTGCATAAATAAGTAAATATCGGTATTAAAATTATTTAATTTCATAAAATTAAATATTTGACTCTAAATTGAAAGTAAGTGTGATACGTGCATATTTATTATTATTAAAGCTCATAACAAATGTGTATAACATGAATTAATATGTAAAAATACACACTTATCAGTGGGACAACCAATGCCCATCACGCTTGTTTTCATGCTCTTTTGTAGGTTGGGTGGGTGCATGTTCATGTTTAGGTAGTATTTCCTCCATTCTCTCACTATTTTTGGTGTTTTACGGGCTATGGTTGTGTGACGGTCTTATGGTAGACCGTCATGGTCATGTAACGGTCATTTGGTAGACCGTTACAGATTCTGGCAGTCCTGCGCGCATGCTCATAGGGCCATGTTCGTTGGGACATAACTTTTGATCCTGATGTCTGATTGCGCTGATTTTTCTTCTGTTGGATAGATCTATGTATTGTCTTTCCATACATATATA
Organism: Amorphophallus konjac; assembly: GCA_022559845.1. Classification (NCBI taxonomy): domain Eukaryota; kingdom Viridiplantae; phylum Streptophyta; class Magnoliopsida; order Alismatales; family Araceae; genus Amorphophallus; species Amorphophallus konjac. Next base: position 85,362,574 of record CM040129.1, on the reverse strand, counting down.
ATTTGCATCATTTGGTTAACATTTGCATATTCTAATATTGTCCTACTTTTTGAGTTTTGTGCATAAGTTCTGCAGGCAGGCTCAGGGACAGGTTCACAGTTACATCTTTACTCAATAATTTGACTACCTTTTCGGTGTCTAATTGCACTGATTTTCATTCCATTGGATAGTCCTTTGTATATTCTTTCCATCCATAGCTTATTTGCATCATTTGGGTCTCATTTACTTAGTTAAAAATTGTCACCATTTTACCATTTTGTGTATAAAATCTGCATGTGGTCTATGCACAGGTTCACGGGGATAATTTTGCTCAGTGATTTGATTGAACTCCCGGGGTCAGATTGATCTATTTTAGGGCCCGTTGTGCAGACCATTGTATTGTCTTTCCATCCATACACTATTTATCTTATTTGGATCATGTTTGCATAGTCTAATCAAGTCTTGATTTTTTAATTTTAAGCTAGAATTTGCATGCACTCCGGTGCACTTGGGGCCATACATTGCATATCATAGTTGCATTTCCTACCTTAGTAAGTGATCCTCTCGCCTCCATATTCCTTGGGGTCGACTAGGTGATCTTATCCGGGACCTCCATAAGTCCCCATGAGCCGTGGATTCCCACACGGACACCGGGACGGTTGTACCTTTCCACCTCTTAGGCTTGCATTTGCATAAGTGTGAGGGAGTTAAGCTTAGTCAACCCAAAGTTTAGACCTTATTCCTATAGGATTCCTATCTTGAGGGAATTATTATTAATTCAAATCATTAAAAGGTCTATTAAAATATCTAAAATATTTCCCATCATATCAACTTGTTTGACTTGGGTGAAAACTCTCACATTGCATTGTTTGTTTTATTTAGGCTTGTCCAAGCCCATTAGTTGTGTTTTGTGTTGCATCCACATGTTTCGTCATTGTTAGGCCCACTTAGGTTACCCCATTTTGTATGTCTATTATCTAGTCCATTGTCCCTTGGTCCGTTGTCCATTCATCTTTGCATTAGTGGGTCAGCCCCCCTTGTTTCAAGCCATTAAGCCATTGCTTCCCCACTTGTATTCTCCTTCATATCCTTGTATTAAGTCTCCATTTGTCCTCATGGAGTATCATTCTAACCCCCATTCTTTTTTCCAATCTTCTTCCCATTCCGGCGTGGAATCCTCTTCTCACGCGGGCCCATCTTCCCGTGGTCCCTCTGATCCCTCCGAGGAACAGGCTAATCTCATGGCCCATCTTTCAAGCCTTGTTCACCAAATGGATCCGTCCCAGGCCCAACGTCTTATTACATCTCATCTTCATGGGCCTCCTTCTCTTAATGGGCCTTCTTCTCTCATTAATGGGCCTCATCATCTTAACGGGCCCCATTCTCCTAATGGGCCTTATTTTTCTAATGGGACTCATTCTTCTTCTCCTTATGCTACCAGCCAAATAGGTCCTTATGCTCATGCTTTTTCCAGGCCCACATATCCATTCTCGGAATGGGCCCTTATTCTTCTCAGCCCGGATCCTCTTATCCGGCCCATTATCATCAAACTGGTCCGAATTCATATCCTCTTGCTCAAGCTGGCCCATATTTTTCTCGATCTCTCCCTACCCAAGAGATGATTGTTCAAACCGAATGCCAACTTGATGAGCTTCAACGTCGGATCGATCCTAAATCCTCTATAAGTGTTCCATTCGCTTTCCAAGGTCTTCGGCTCCCACCTCCATCACAAATTCCCACATATCGCCGTTATAGTGGAGTCGGTGACTCGTATGTTCACTTGAAGGCGTTTGTTTATGAGTCAGCCCAATTTTGACATGACCAATACTTGATGGCTGATCTGTTTGGTCTGTCATTGGAAGGCCCGACTCGGGATTGGTTCTTCTCTCTTACACAAGAGCAAGTTGTGAGTTTTCAAGCTGTTAAAGAAAAGTTTATTCAACAGTATCAAGACTAGGTTGGGCCCAAGTACTCTATTGTGAATCTGGCCCATGAGATGATGAAGCCTGACAAGGGGTTCTACACCTTTGCTGACCGTTGGCGTTGCCTTGCCGCGCAGGTCCCAGGGCACATTCCAGAGAGAGAGAAAATCAAGATGGTGATATCCAATGCCGCGCCCGAGTATCGATTTATCTTAGCCCTCAACGACATCACCTCCTAACAACAACTTTATAGCTGAGCCCGCTTCATTCGCCAACAAATCCAAGATTCCCTTGACCCCGAGTCTCCACCATCCACCTCCACATATCAACCTTCACCCTCCACATGCCAACCCTACGTTCCCATGAGTCATCCCGCCATGAGTCAGCCTTCCGCCACATATCCCTCCACGAGCCAACCCCCCGCCTATACATACCTATACGCCTCCGCATATTAACCTTCCATGAGTCAGCCTCCTGCGTCCGCATACCCGTCTCCGTTTCCACCCCCGGTCAAGGTCACACCACATCCCGAGCAGGTGGATGCCGTCTACATACCTCCCCACTCCGTTCCACATATGCCTTCACCAAATCCCTCCTCCACCGGCCAAGCACTATTGCCTACGCAACATTCACTTCCGTCTCCACAACCTTCTCCACCACCTCATACCCCTCGGCATCCGCCTTGCCCGAAGCAGGCTCCTTGTCCTCCGTTGTCGGAGTGCTTTATTGACATTTTTAGGGCTTTGATGGCCGCTCACGCGTTACCGCTCTCTCCGGCTGCGCCTTGCCAACCCGCGGTCGGGAATATGCTTCAATATTGTGATTTTCACCGCCAGCAGGGGCATTTGGTTGAGGATTGTCCCGGGTTTCGAGAGTATGTTTATGACCTGGAAGATAATAAAAGGATTGATTGGGCCGCCATGCGTAAAGTTGTTTTAGATCTCCGCAGCAAGCAGCAGCAACAATAAGCACCGCCCAAGCAGCCGTCTCCATCTCTACAAGACCGAGGCACCCCAGTGATTCTTCGTCTAGCGTTAAACCCGCTCCATAACCTACTACCTCGCCTACTCTATTACCTTCGCTATCTCCTATCCAATCTCCGCAACCTCCACAAACCCAAGCCTCTGCTCAGGCTAGTGCCACCTCCCCTTCTTCTACTTCTTCCACCACTACTTCCACCCCCAATGTCGTTCGACGCGTTGTGTCTATATGTCGACGGTGGGTGCCACACCCCCCTTCTTCACCCTTGCCATGTCCACTACCTCCATCGACCATATCACCATCTCCACCATCCTCTCAATCGCCTACACCATCTCCACCACCCTCACTATTGCCTAAACCTCCATCACCCCCGCCATCACCTTTGACCGAGCCTGAGCAAATTTTGCCTTTGTCGCCCTTTCCCGAGCAAGTCATACCTCCACCCTTACCTTTCCCTCCACCTAAACACACCATACCCATTGAAACCCCCGCGTCTTCTGAACCTACTCCTATCCCCATTCTTCCACCTATTTCCACCCCACGGAGCGGGTGTGCGTTACCCACGGTGCCCCCTTGGGTCTAATCCCCAGGGAGACAATAAGCCAAGTCAGGATGATTCAGTGCCGGCCGTGCATTTCAAGATCCAAGGCTTCATTTGTCGGATGCCGATCCGCATCCTGGTCCCTTGTTATTTTGGGGATGTTGAGCCTACACTCCTAGTGAAGACGGTTGACAATAAGAGTTCCCTAGAGTTGATGCCAGTTTCTTCCCGAGCAAGGCCGGTGGCAATCTCTTTGCTCACCGGAGAGTTCACCGTTGATGCTATTATTTCTATTCGCTCTATTGCCATTTAGATGACAGGCCAAGAAGGGTTCTCTACCCGTGTTGTGCTAACGCATATGGCCGCCAAGAAGATTATGGATTCTATGTTCAAGGGGCAATTGGCCGTACCTTCTACACTTTTCAGGGATATTCTGCACTTGTTATGCAATCTTTCTCAGTTTATTAGCAAGCCGGCCATGTCAACACCGTGTATTACTCTCCCTCAGCTTCACCCGTCTCTTCTAGCAAGGGAGTTACGCTTCAAGTCTGATTGCCGAGTGGAGCTGCCAAATCTCATGCTACTTGTGCCAAGTAACAAGACTCCATAGTTTTATGATATTCAGCATTATGAGGAGTTAGTTGTTCAAGAATGTCTATCTACTGTTGTTAGCACCGGGTGTCTAGGGGCAACTGTCCCGATGAAGCTGCATATTCATAGTCGGGTCAGGTCCTCTGCCAGATGGGCCTGTTATTTAAGGAGACACTACAAAATAAGGGGCCTGAAGGTCCTACCCCGCGCCAAGCAGGTCCATTTCAAGCCAATTTCTGCTAAGAAGAGGCGGCGCCGCACGTTCAAGAGCTGTCAGTTGTGCATTCAGGGGTCCACCTCTTCCTCCCTTTCTTTTCATTCATCCTTCCTTCTACTCAGTTCCCACCCTTGGGTGGTGTACCTTCCTCCATCTAATCCTATCTCCATCATTTTCTCCTCCTTTCGTAGGTCCGTGCGTCCCCATTACTCTCCTTTTTCTTCGGATCCTCCAGATTTTCCCTCCTCTCACAATTCTTCGCCTCGGCCTATGTCTTTTCATCCCGATCTCGGGACATCTCCCAGTTCTTCTCCTCCAGTATCTCCGAGTTCTGTCTCTAATTCTCCTTCCCCGACCCTGTCAGGTGATTTTCACTCTTATTCCCCGACCCTGTCGGGTGTCTATGTCTCTTATTCCCTGGCCCTGTCGGGTGATTCTAATTCTCCTTCCCTAACCTTGTCCGGTGATTCTAATTCCTTTTCTCTGACCGTGTCGGACTATTCTTCTCCTTCTTTCTCATCTTCACAGCAATCCTCTCGCTGTCTTTCTATTCACTCCTCTTCACCCTTTCAGGGTCATTACCCTTTTTCTTGCTACATTCGAGGCTTTAGTCCACCTTGATCTCAGCTAGTCTGATTTCTTCTGTATTTGGTTCCTTGTTATCAGGGCCTCGACTCCTTAACGAGGGAGTTCTAGCCCTCGTCCCTCTTCCTTTTTATCCTTATTTCATCTAGTTTGGTGTCTGTCGCTCCTCCATGTCAAGGAATCTTTCAATCCCTTTGCTATCCTCTCCCTTTCATCCTGTCAAGCAAGGAATGCAAAGCTCGTGCTGCTCGAAGCTCGATGATCAAGATTGCTTTAGGATGCTACTTTCACACTGCGAATTTGCAAAGGTATCTTTATTTTGAGCAAAGAAACATGCTTTCATTTCCATTATTATTTCTGCACATGGTTATAATGCTATTCCTCAACATCGTTAAGTGGCTTTTAGAAATTTGCTTAGTTCATTTAGGTCATTTAAAATGAGTTCGCTTTTGCAGCATCCTTAGGCTAGTGATAGCTTCGCGCTGGGAGTCTAGTTCTTTCTCCGATCGTTGAGGGTTACCTTTGAGCATGGGTTTTTCACACACTTCACGGCGAGCCATAGCTGATTCCTTTGAGCAACGCCGTTGCTGCTTTGGCCATACTTTGGGTATGCACAAAGGTCCTTTTCTCTTCTCTGCTCGGCCAAGTGCAGGGGCAAGAGATTGATGGATAAGATGACTAACCTAGGCACTCCCTAATATGACAGAGGTCTCAAATAGGGATAGTCTTGACCCTCAAAAGTGAGCTTTATTGTCCCACCGTATTGTCCCACACATGTTATTTTGTTCTTACCATGTTGTTGACACCCGTTTTATACCCAATAAGTCGGGTCATCTCCTTATTTATTCAATATGATGCTCCGAGTTGTTCACTCTTCATTGAATTCCTTTTAATCAATTGAAGCCTGTTTTCTGGGTCTCAATTCCTGGATTAGACCTGGTTCCTGGTGGCACTTCGTTCAAAAGCTTGGCAATCCCTCCATTCTATTTTCTTGAAAATCAATGATAATAACGGTCTGGACTAGGCGCGTCATTTCATAATAACGCATGAAGCCTAGGCCGTTAATCTTTGAAGAGTCCCAAGACTTAGGGCCTCGTTGTCCTTTGATAATAACGGTTTACTCCCTAGCCGTTGTTTCCTTATGACGCCCTATGCCTTGGCCGTTACTTACTTGCAGAGTCCTATTGTTTAGATCTTCTTCCCGTCGATCTTATCCTTTGGATAGGGTTGAAAATGACGGTAATTCCTTGGAGCGTTATTTCCAAGTGGCGGTCTATCGTGCAACCGTTACTTCCTTCAGAGAGTCCTGACAGTTCAGGCCTTTTCTCTGCTACTCCGTGGACGAGATAGGGTTTTGGATTGGCATTATCTCCTTCAATTCTAATCCTCAGGACCTCTCGTTTGTTTCTTTGGACTCTTGTTGATATTATCCTCAAGGATTTGCTAAGGATTATCCTCCTTTCTTGGCTGATTTATCTTCAACTCGACCTGAGAGTTTGAGGGAGTCTATAAATAGAACCCTTGATTTCATGACCCAAGGGAGGAAGATTTGATTCACGACGAAGTGCTGCCAAATTCAGGAGCCATCTACATCCAGGAGGAGCTGCTTCCCACGTCCATCTTCCAAGTCAAGGGAGTAATTTTGGGTCTTAGCTTGTCAAGATCATCATTATTGCATGCTCAAGTTTCCCTTGGTTTTATCAATCAAAAGCATTGTCCCTCCTCTTCCTCCACGTTTTTCACTGTTGCTAAGCATACACATATCCTCCTAAACTTAAAAACGCCCAGAGGGGTTAAAAAACCAACAACTCCCCGGTAATCCCCTCTCCTTTTGATGTTCTTAAGCTTTTTAAGGATTGATGCCATACTTATGTTGAGGGCTAATTGAGGTTGTGTTGTTTTGCTTTCTACATCCTTGGCAGGTTTACAGGTTCATTAGCACGAGGCCCAAGCCTTCTAGCCGGCTGGAAGGGTTGGAGTTCAAAGAATTCACATCTTTTCACTGCAGGTTATCTGACGGTCAGGTGCAGGAGCGTTATTTCCTTCTGGCGGTCTATCGCACGACCGTTACTTCCAAGCGACGCACAGGGTGTGGACCGTTATTTGCAAGTTGATCTGCAGGCTTTCCTTGGTTTTCTCTCCCGTGGGCGGGTGTTTCATCCACCTACTTCCAAGGTATATTCGAGTCTTTGACTCGTGTTTACTTTGGTGGCGATCACGACTTTCCTTAGTGTTGGGCACTAGCTGTCTTTTTCATCAAATCTCTTTATTCCCCTTGATTGTTCCACCCTTAGCGGTGTGTTTTTATTTATCTTTGCTCCACGCCCCGGCGTGTGTTTTTGTTTTTCCCTTAGCGTAATTTGATTGAGATAGCATGCCCATGCTAGAGTTAGATTTGATTGCCTAGGTTCATGTTCACATGTGCATAGGTTGAGCTGATCTTTGGTAGTTTATTTATCATCTCGCCATATCATTTTTCAAAACCCTCACAATCAACAAAAAAAGAAAGAAGATAAGAAGAGATAGGTAAACAAACAATCAACAGATAATTTTTTGGCGATCACGGTGGGACAACTAGTGCCAATCGTGCTTCTGATTCCTATTTAAACCTGCCATCATCTGTTTGTTCAGTTGTCTTTTGATCCCTTTGTTTTCACCCCTCTTTCTGGTTTTCTGAATCATATGACGGCCCTGTCTCGGCGCGTTACAGTGTTCTGACGCGGGGACATCAGGCCGTCGCTTGTCTCTGTGGTGTGAGCTTTCACGGGTTTTCCTGTTACTTCAGTTTGTTTTTTGGTTCCCTGGCTCATACGACGGTCTGGAACCCCTGCGTTACATTATTTATGGCGGTCTGGTCTCTGACCGTTATTTGGCTCTGACGCAGGGGCCTTCGTCCGTCACTCTCCTGGCAGGTACGCATCTGAGGTGCAGTTATTTCCGCAGTTTTTGGCTGTGATTTATTGCTTGGATGCTGCTTGATTTCTGCCATAATTCCATTCATATCTTCACATCATTATGTGCACCGTTGTTTGCTAGATTCTAGGCTAGACTTTGCATGCACTCCGGTGCACATAGGGTCATCCATCTTTTCATATATTAGACTGCATTTTCCTACCTTGTTGTGAGGACCTCTCGTCTCCATATTCCTTGGGGCCGACTAGGAAATCACAGCAGGGACCTCCATAAGTCCCCGCGAGCCGTGGATTCCCACACGGACGCCAGGCCGGTTGTACCTTCCCCCCCTTGTGTCTAGGGTTGCATAAGTGAAGGAGTGGTCACACTTAAAGTCAAGCCAAGTCCATATCCACCTTCTATTGGGAACCCATTTGGAGAGAGCACATATCAATCAATTCACTAAAGTTCCAAAGGAGAAACCATTAAGAAACTTTGTTTGCATCATCTTAAGCAACTTGGTTGGCTTTTGAGTGTCTTCATTCCCTATCACTTATATCTTGTTTGAATCACCTAGGTGCGGTTGCTCATTGTGTGTTTGTTGTGTTTGTTGTTTTGCATTTATCAAGGTTGTCCGTTGCATGTGGAGTTGTTTTCGTTCGTCCGAATCATCTCCTCGAGTCGCTTCCTCCTTCACATTCTATTCCAATCCCCTCTTCGAATCTACCATGGCATCCTGCAATCCTCCTCGCTCCCAAGAGGATTCCCTTCCTCAAGGGCTCCTTGAGAACCCCCCGAGGGTTATTTCTTTCTCCGCCGGAGAGGGGACCGCCCCTCTCTCATCCTCCACTCCCATAGAAGGTGGTCAGGTCATCCCTTCTTTATCCGCTCGTTCCGCGGGCTCTATCCTCCATATGATGGCCCAGTTGGATCCGACCCAACTCCAGGTCCTCTATCAGGCCATGCAAGGGTCCAATCCTCCTCCCTCCGCTACCGTCCAGGGGCACTCTAATTCTTCCATTATTGGGCCGTCTGTTCAGCCCACCCCGATTGAGCTCACCCCGGTCCAGCCCCGGACCATCACCTTTGCTGGCATGGAGATGGGTCAATCCTCCAATCCGACCCATCAATCTTTTGATAAGGGGAAATCGCCTATCCCCTCTCTTCCGATGGATTATCACCCCTCTGCTCTGGCGGCTCCACAGGTCCTCGTGGGCCCATCCGATTTCTTGCCCCAACAGCACGGGGTGGCCCAATTTCACTCCAATCCGGGTCTATCTCAGGCCAGTATCCTTCTTACGGCCCCCCTAATTCCACTAGTTATCCTTCTGCTCCTTCCTATGGGCTCCCGCCCTCGGCAACCGCCATTCCTCCTGCTCACCAGATACAATCAACTCCCTTCACTGCCCCTGCTCCCTCTCGAGAGCAGGATTTGCTTAATAAGTGGGCCACCATGCAGCAACTTGATTTTCTTCAGAAGAAGGTGGGCCCACAATCCTTGGCTGATATTCCCGTCCCAAGCTTCCAGAACATCCGTTTCCCTCCGCAGTCTGAGCTCCCCAACTACCGTAAGTATGATGGGAACAGCAATCCCTTCATCCATGTGAGGGATTTTCTGTATGAATCGGCGCAGTTCCAATATGATGATCGCCTTATGGCGTACCTATTCCGCCGATCATTGGATGGCGTTGCTCTGGAATGGTTTTATTCTCTGCCCCTAGAAGAGGCCGAGAGCTTCAAAGTGGTCAAGGACAAGTTTATTCAGCGGTTTCAAGATCGGGTCGGCCCGGAATATTCATTCACAGACCTGGTGGCCGAGAAAATGAAGCCGGATGAGGAATTCGCAACTTATGCAGATAGATGGAGGCAGATGGCCGCCAGGGTGCCCGGCCATATTCCAGAGGAAGAAAAAGTTAAACTGCTAATTTCAAATGCTACGCCCACCTTCAAGAACATCTTGGCAATGAACGATATAGCCAATATGCATCAACTGTATAGCCGGGCGCGATTTATACAAACTCAGTTTAAGGACTCCCCTATCCATTCTCTTTTCGAAAACCAAAAGCCCAAGTACCATAAGAAACCACAGGGGCCGGTTACCGAAGGAGTCCAGACAAATGAGCAAGTACAAGCTGTTGCTTTTCCCTACCAAGCCGCACCATTCCGCTACAACCAAAGCCCCCGCAATCCGCAAAACTCCGCTCCGCAACACTTTTCAAACACTCCACAAAACCCTCCGCCTACCTTCACCATCCCGCAAAACACCTTCACCGCACCACAACAACCACCACCATCACCGCAATACCATAACGTCCCTCCACCCGGCGGCTACAACAATAATAATCCCAACAGCAAGCGCCCGGCTCCCAGAAGAGCCCAGTATCCTCCATTGCCAGAGACACTTACAGACATATTCTCAGCGCTCATGGCAGTAAATGCAATTCAACTTCCTCCAGAAAGGACTGTTTGGAACCCAGCTGTTGATCAAACTAAGTATTGCATGTTCCACCGGCAGCCGGGTCACACTATAGAAGGATGCTTTAACTTCCGAGATCTCGTGTACGACTTACACGAAGGACAGAGAATAGACTGGGCCGAGATGCATAGGGCCATTATGGAAATCAAAGAGAAGAGAAGGCAGCCACAGGGGCAGCAAGTGCAGCAGCATCCAGCACCGCAGCCGCAGCAGCCGCCACAACAGCAGCCACCACAGCAAGCACAAGATCTGGGCATCCATCAGAATCCGATGCCAAACCATCAACCCGCTCCTCCGCAACAGCCGCCAGCACCGGCACAAGTTAATGTAGTCCAACCACCGGCCTCCAACGCCGGGTGGTCATTTGATGATGATGGCGCCGCACCACAGGTCATGGCCTTCCACCACAAACCTTCCTTCATCCTCCCTACACAACCAACACCCTCTCCGCTCATCCCACCATTCACACCCGCTCCACCAAGTCCGCTCACCATCCCGTCGCATCCTTCGCCAACCCCCATCACCGTCATCACACCACCATCCAATCCCGCACCTATCCTTACCCATCCATTCACCCTGCCTTCACCAGCATCCACGTCCATCACCACCCTACCACCCACCAATCCTTCACCTATCATCCGCGCATCCCCCATTAACTTCACCAACCCTCCGCTTTACCAAACTGCCTCCCCCACGCCACCTATTCCACTCATTCGCCCCGCAGGGCCCATCATACTATCCCCCGATGCCGCGGCAAATTGTGCTCTAAGGAGCGGGAAGATGTTCCATCGGAACTACGCCACTACTAGCAGTCCCCAGTCTTCCCAACCGGTGGCCGAGCAAGAGGAAGCTGAACCGTTACCGGGGACTCAATATGATTTACTGCATCATCTAGATCGGGTACCCGCCAAGATATCTGTGCTGGAGTTAATCAAGAGGTCCACTCTCCATCAAGATGCACTGAGGGATTTTTTGCAGAAGGTCATGGTTAGTGAAGACATGGCAGTCGACAGTCTACCAACGGCACTAGCAACTATCTCTAAAGGGCCGGCAATCACATTCTCTGAGACCGAGCTTGCACCTCCGGGGGCTCGGCAAATGCCGCTCTGCATAACAATTACTTTGAACAAAGTCGACGTTGAAGCAGCACTGGTCGACACTGGGGCCTCAATTAATGTCTGCCCCCTCAGCACTCTCCGAGCCTGCAATATATCTGAGGAGTTACTACGGCCTACCCCCACCACTATAGCAGCATACGACAACTCAAGGCGGGCATGTCACGGGGTAGTCACTATTCAGGCTGAGCTCGGGCCTCTTTCCATGGCTGTAGAATTCTATGTACTTGATATCGACCCTATGTTCAAGGCTATCTTGGGTCGTCCCTGGATCGACACACTTGGCGCCGTGCCCTCTACCGCGCACCAATGCATTAAATTCCCTTTTCAAGGGAGGGTCGTCAAAGTTAAAAGTTTATCCACGGTACAGTCAGTGAAGGCCATCTCTGAACAGATTCTTCCTACTCTCTGGCCAAGCAGCCGGCCCGTGCTATCAGTGCTAGACCTAAACTTTCCTTGGGCGTACACCACTCCTAAGCCCGTCACTACCCCGGTCAATATCAAGGCAAAGCCGCAGATTCGAGATTCGAAGGGGTGGAACATTATATTGAAACTGGGCTATCAACCGGGGAGAGGCCTCGGTGCACAGCTGCAAGGGATGACCAAGCCCATACCAAAAGGAAGGAAAATGGGCAGACGAGGTCTCGGTTACAAGGAGACAGCATTATCAATGATGGGTGACTCTGGGCCGCTTACCTGGGATTACCGTCAGCATTTTGTCAGAGGGCCCCCACAGCCGGGCACGTTAGCTGCGAAGCCAGTCCAGTCAGAAACCGACACGGTTTGTCCAGTCACCAGTCCACCCCCGTTGCCAAGGGGGCTAAATGACGATGTGATCGACTACGGCTGGGCCCTCCAGGGGCTGTTTTGTGAAAGAGGCAGCCAGAAGCCACAGAAGGTTCAGCTTATGCAATGGAGGCCGAAGAAGCGGCCTGGTGATGATTCAAAGAAAGAAGGGAGCTCGCTGATTGCTCTTTCTCTATCTCCCTCTCATTTTCAGTGCATGATCCAGCTGAAGGGGTTTGTACCCCGTCCTCCTCCGATTATGATTAATCCATCCTTCAGTGATCCATTCCAGATTCCAATCAATCCTCCTGCTTATGGGCCTCGCTGCCCCATTAATCTGCCTGCTTTCCCCATCCCTCCGTTTTTTAACTCTCAAATCCACGAGATGTGGGGTTCCTCCTCTTGTGATCTTTTCTTCGATTGCATCTTTCCTGAGCTGTTCCCTATGCAGCTCCCGCCTCCTCCGTCGTGCTGCGTGGTCTCCACTGATCTCAAAAAAAAAACGTCAAATTTGAAACGGAGATTTCAGTGGAAGATTATGCTATCCTGTCTCCATCCTCCTCGTCCCAGGGGCACGAGTCCCCTGCTCCTTCCCTTCCATTAAGCTTCCTCTCTCCTAGGTCAGAGTTAGGGTCTAGCGAGTCTAGAGAAGTAGAGTCAGTTAGGTCTAAAGAAGTAGGGTCTTGTTCTAGGTCGTTCAACCCTTCCCCTCCTGAGCCGCGCTCGCTTGCGCATCCTTCCCGATCTATTCCTGATAGGTTCTTGCAAGATCTAGCTCAGCGGTGTCATGCTCTTTTGAAGTGCCCAGAATTCGTCGCCACGGCGATTGCGATTGAAGATGAAGAGGAAATAGAAGGGGTGTGGAGCGATGACGGATTAGGCGTCTATGAAGTGCTGGATGAGAAAGATCCAATTGATGAAGACAGCGATGTAGAGGACACTGCCGACTTATATGCAAAGGGACTGAAGAGATTCGACCAGCCGTCGACGGCAGTGGATGAACCTACGAAGGAAATCGATTTGGGAACGGAAGAAGATCCAAGGCCCATCAATATTTCAGCTAATCTCCCTCCACAGGTAGAAGAGGATCTAATTAAGGTACTGAGGGAGTATAGCGATTCTTTCGCCTGGTCTTATGAGGACATGCCAGGTCTTGACCCCTCCTTAGTGGAACACCGACTCGTGCTTAAACCAGGGGCAACACCTGTTAAACAAAGGTCGAGAAGATTTCACCCCCACATGGCCTTGCGGATTAAGGAAGAGGTCGACAAACTTTACAAGGCCAAGTTCGTCAGAGTAGTTTTATATCCTCAGTGGGTGGCAAACATAGTCCCTGTTCTCAAGAAGGATGGGAAAGTGCGCATATGCATTGATTTCAGGGACCTTAACAAAGCATGTCCTAAAGATGATTTCCCGCTGCCTCATATAGACGTCCTTGTTGATAACACTGCCGGGTACGAAGCTCTATCGTTCATGGATGGGTACTCGGGCTATAATTAGATCCGTCTCGCTCCTGAAGATCAAGAGAAAACTTCCTTCACCACACCCTGGGGCACATACTGCTATGTAGTTATGCCTTTTGGATTAAAGAACGCAGGCGCCACCTATCAAAGGGCGATGATGGCTATCTTCCACGACATGATGCACATCTATATGGAAGCTTACGTGGATGACATTCTGGTGAAGTCAAGATCAAAGGAAGAACACCCCTCTATTTTGGCTAAGGTGCTGCAGAGAGCCAGGGAGTACAAGCTAAAGATGAATCCGAAGAAATGCGTATTCGAGTCTCCTCGGGGAAGCTGCTAGGTTTCATAGTGAGCAAACGGGGGATCAGATTGATCCTAACAAAGCACAGGCCGTCACGGATATGCCTCCGCCAAAGAACATTACGGAACTTCGAGGACTGATTGGTAGATTGCAATTCATTAGAAGATTCATATCCCAGCATTCTCAAAGGTGCCGTCCGTTTTATGAATTACTCAAGGCGGGGGTCAAGTTCGAATGGAATCAAGATTGTCAAAAGGCCTATGAGGACCTCAAGGAATATCTATCCAATCCCCCGGTTTTGCAACCTCCTGTCCCTGGGAAACCCCTGATCCTATACATCTCGGTCATTGAGGACTCCCTAGGGGCGGTTTTAGCACAAGTGGATGACGAAGGAAAAGAGCGGGCTGCGTACTATATTTCTCGGTTGTTTAATCCAGCTGAATCCAGGTACACCGCTATGGAGAAGACTTGTGCCGCCTTAGTGTGGGTAGTTCAGAAGCTTAAACATTACTTTCTCGCTCACCCAGTTAGGCTGATCTCTAGAATGGACCCGATCCGTTATCTCTTAGAAAAGCCCATTCTTTCTAGTAGGTTAGCTCGCTGGCAGAGCTTCCTCTCTCAATTCGATATCACCTTTATCGTTCAGAAGGCAGTCAAAGGATATGCCATCGCTGAGCATCTTGCACATCTCCCTATTCCTCACACCGACTCTATTCAGGACGATTTCCCTGATGAGCATCTCTCTGTCCTTTCTCAGCATCCCTTCTGGTCTCTGCACTTTGATGGTGCGCTTAACTCACAGGGCCAAGGGATCGGTGCTGTCCTGCTTACTCCTGAGGGAGTAACCATCCCCTTCGCTTATCAACTTCGATTTCCTGCTACCAACAACATCGCTGAGTATGAGGCTCTCCTGGCCGGCTTGAAGCACGCCTATCTCTTAGGCGCGCGTTATTTAAACATCATAGGAGACTCTCAGCTCGTCTTACGGCAAGTTCTGTCCACTTACCGTACCCGTGACCCCAAACTCAAGCCCTATCAAGATTTGGTCACGCTCATCGCTAAGCGATTCCGCAAGCTAATCTATATCCATACTCCCCGTTCTCTGAACATTCTGGCGGATGCATTGGCATCTCTGGCCTCCTCCTTATCCTTCCCTCTCAGTCGTAGTACTGAGACTGTCGTCGTCCAGAGGATGGATGCACCCTCTCTCCAGGATCCTTGGTTCACCAACCTTAGGAAGTCTGCAGAAGTGAGAGCTGAAAAGGAAGATCTCGAGGAGGTATCATTGGCAGAACTAGAGGAGATTTTGGATGAAGAAGAATTGCCTTGGTACCATGAAATCGAGTTATTTTGCAAAGAAGGGGCATTCCCAGAAGGGGCAAGAGCTGAGCAGCGCAAAGCAATAAGAAGAGCCGCCGCAAGGTACACTATCATTGCAGGAGAACTGTACAGGCGCGCTACTAATGGAATGCTCATGAGATGCCTAGATGATGTGGAAGCTTGGAAAGTAGCAGAAGCAGCACATTCTAGCGAGTGTGGAGGTCATGTCAATGGCCAGGCTCTAGCGAAGAGGATCCTTAGGCAGGGCTACTATTGGCCCACTCTAGAGGAAGATTGCTCCCTCTATGTCCGGAGGTGTCTTAAATGCCAACTCCATGCTGATAAAATTCACTCTCCAGCTTCATCTCTTCATCCTATGACTGCTCCTTGGCCATTCTCTATGTGGGCTTTTGACGTCGTCGGCCCACTCGGTGATCCTAATTCTCAGATCAAGCAGAAATCCTTTATCCTCACCGCTACTGAGTACTTCACCAAATGGGCCGAAGCCGAGGCGTACGCAGAGATCAAAGCTACAACGGTGTGCCGCTTTATCATGAAGAATATCATCTCGCGATTCGGAGTACCAAGCAGCATCATCACCGACAACGGACCCCAGTTCATCTCCCAGGAGCTTAAAGACCTCTGTAAGAAGTTCAAAATTACATTGCATCATTCATCACCATATTACCCTCAAGGCAACGGTCAAGCCGAAGCCACTAATAAAACTCTTCTTAAAATCATTAAGAAAACATGCGAAGCGCATAAATTTTCTGATTGGCCTGAAAGATTGGTGGAAGCTCTGTGGGCTTACCGCACCTCCGTCCGTACTCCTACGGGACAAACTCCCTATTCTCTAACCTACGGGATGGAGGCGGTGCTCCCATATGAGATCTTAATCCCTTCACTCAGAGTGCAGCTCGATAAGGAACTTAATCTCGATGAACGTCGAGAGGCGTTGCTGGTCCAGCTAGAACTCTTAGATGAGAAGAGGATGAATGCGGCCGATCACGTTTCTGTTTATCAAAAGAGGGTTTCGCGCTATTTTCAAAAGAAGGTAATTGAACGAAAATTTTGTAAGGGTGAAATTGTTTTGAAACGCAAATTCATTCGGTCTGCAGGTCCTAGGTCCAAGTTGCAACCTAACTGGGAAGGGCCGTTTGTAATAAAAGAAGCTTATCTAGGGAATGCTTATCGTTTAGTAAACGCGGAAGGTGAGGAGCTCTCTCACCCATAGAATGGGTTGTATCTTAAGCGTTTCTTTCCTTAAAAATCTAAACCATGTGCTTTTCCGGCAATAAGAAATGCCTCCCTATCTTCAAAAGAGAGTCTTGAGTAAGGCAAACACACACAACACGACGCCCCTGGTCAGGTTCCTTGTTTAAAAAGACACCGTTTTTCCTCGGACATGCTTTGGGGGAAAGTCAAAGTCCCTGTACGTTTCATCCTTCGGCTGCATCCAGGGGCAAGGAGTAAATAAGAAGGAGACAACTGATCCAAACTCCCTAACGAGAAGAGGTCTCAAATAGGGGCAAGTCCGTTATGACCTGACTCCACAAGAAAGAAAAGAAAAGAAAAACAAAGGAGTGCTCTTTACCATGAAATCAAAAGCATCATCTCAAGGTCTGTGAATGAATTCTCAAAAGCTCCAAAAGAAAAAGAAAATTAGGCATGACAAGAGTGGCAGTATAGTTCCCCGCGGGACGTTATGAGCCCGGTCGCATGCATGCCTAAGTGGATAAAGGTTCGATGACGGACATAAAAAGCCCCGGCACAACAGACCAAATCTCTAATAAGGTTGCACGGTGAGGGAATCAAGTTCTATAAACTTCCATATCTGGCCTAAGCTTACCCCCATATTCTTTTTTTCTTTTAGGACTGAGACGAGTACCCTAGGTATGACGTTGCTAAAAACACCGTCACAATGACCAGGTCTCAGCCAGGGGTTGTCACACTATTTGCACGCCGGTCTCGAGACTCAAGATAAAACAAGGGAGGTCTCGTGTTGCTAGAGAGGCACTGGTTTTTCAAAACCCAAAAACATCAAATATTTTCAAAAATCCAAAAACATCGAATATGTTTTCAAAATCCAAAAACATCGAATATGTTTTCAAAATCCAAAAACATCAAATATGTTTCAAAACCCAAAAATATCAAATATTTCTCAAAATCCAAAAACATCAAATATGTTTTAATAATCCAAAAACATCAAATATGTTTTCAAAATCCAAAAACAGATCGAATATTTCAAAAATCCAAACAAATCAAATATTTTCAAAAAAAAAAAAATCAAAAGCATTCAATACTTCCATCATCTGCATAACATGCATTGTTTTTTTGTTTTCCGCCTATTTAATAAGGCTCCACCCCTTGACCAAATATCAAGAAACGGTCATTATCTAACTTGCTCCAAGGCAAGGGGTTGAGTCTAAGAACGGATCTAACTTGTCTCATGTTTAAGTGTGTGCAGAATGCAGGGGCCAGTTCAAAAGCCAGAACTCACAGTTATGCAGGTTCAAGGCATGTAACGCATCAGTCTCAGGCCGCTACTTCCGTGTGACGGTCCATTCCCGGACCGTTACTCTCCCTTTAGCTTGAGCCCTATTTCTTGCGACCATCAACATTGTGGCGGTCTTGGATAGGACCGTCTCTTCATTATGACGGACCCAATCCTCTCCGTCGCTTCCTTCAGAAATCAGGTCCTCCCTGCCTCCATTCTGACGGTCCATCGTAAGACCGTTGTTACATTATAATGGCCCTTGGTACATCCGTTACTCCCCCCAGAAACTCTGATTATTCACATCAATCTAATCTTCCAAAGCACACAACTCAA
This sequence comes from Amorphophallus konjac, assembly GCA_022559845.1. NCBI lineage: Eukaryota > Viridiplantae > Streptophyta > Magnoliopsida > Alismatales > Araceae > Amorphophallus > Amorphophallus konjac. Next base: position 85,344,572 of record CM040129.1, on the reverse strand, counting down.
GTTCTTTCAATTAAGGCAATCTCATCTCATTCAAGGAAGCTTAATAAAATATAATTCATGATAAACCAAGTTCTGAGTGGCAATCTCATAACATCTTTCATAAGCAAAAGAAAATCAAGGTACATTCAACTTCTTATCCGCAAGAGGGCGGATTCTTCTCAACTCTTTCAAGTAATCTCGGCGTGTTTCGTCGTTCTCTTCAACTTCTGCTTGCCACGGACGCACCTTGCTGATCTCCCACATGGTCAGCGCGTTCCGGATCGCTCTTTCATCTTCCTCAGTCCCCATCTTCCTAGGTAGAAGGGGAGGGTAGTGTGATAGTGCAGAAACGCTGATTCGAGGTAATCCGATCTGAAGATGGCATCGGTGCGGGTTGTAGATCGCCATGGTAGTGTTCCCTACTAGCTGGAGGTCGAGGCCTTGGCGCCGCGGTATTTTGAGAAGAGCACTTCGGAGGACTCTTGGTCGCATGATGAACTTGTCCATTGGTAAAGTGTTGAAGAAGAGGCGCCATTCATCCCGAGTTTTCTTATCCGCTGTCCTGCATTCAACATGAGAAGAATATCCAAAAGCCCCTCCAATGAAGAAGAGGGGGTGGCTCCCGAAGATCCGGCTCGCCGAAGTTATATCTTCCTTGGGAAGGAATTTGATTCTCACTCCTATCCAACACTCAAGGAGTATCATGGAACCGAACAAAGGCCCTCCAAGGCAAGCTGAGCTTAGTCCTTCATAGAGGTATGAGAGGACCGCTTGAGAAATAGACATACCCCGCCACAGTCCACTAATAATGCTAAGATTTTGGATATCTAAGAGGTGGTCGGTTGTGGAGAAAAGGAAGACCCCGCACAAGCAAACCGCCACCGCCTTGGCTATTGCTTCTTGTCTCTCCCACTTATTTTTACAGTGAGACACTATCCATTGTGCCATAGGGATCAAGTGAATGTGGCGCGGGCTGATCATGGTCCGCACGTCCTTTGGGTTATGAATGAAGTCGCTTAAGATCAAGGACGGATCAATAGGTTCTATTGTATAGCAAACCCGATCCTCATCCCCCACCTTAGTCTTAGGAAGGGCTAGGTAGGTCTCTACCTCCTCCAATAGGACGGTTGCTTCAAAGGAGGGGAAGATAAAGGTATGAGTTTGTGGATGCCATAGTTCCACAAGGGCTGAAAGGCATGGCCAATCCAAAGACAATTTCTGGAAGTTTTTGCCTAGAACCAAGAGGGGTCGGAGGTGCCATGCTTTGAGGATTGATACCACCTCTAAAGGGAGTGCCTTTACCATGGGAGCCACCCACTTCAGGTTGGAGTAACACCTTGGGCTAGGAAGGGGCTTGAAGAAGAAAAGAAGAAGGAAGGTTATGAAGAAAATTAAAGTGCAGCAAAAAAAATCTGAACTTTGGATGAAGTCATGCAAGCTTACCACCCTTTGGACATTAGAGCTTAGATGCTTGGGGATCGAGGATAGCCGTTGAAGCTCCCCATGTTCCTTCCTTGCAGCCTTAGGGCCGGTGTAGATCTTCTCTTCCATAGCCGCCATCTCGAAGCACCTCTTCATCTTGATTTCTACTTGTTAGGGAGAATTCTTCAACCCTAGAACAGAGGTTTTTGCAAAGCTGCGATTTTGGATAAGTTTCCCAAGTTGCTGGGGCTTTTTCTTAACTTTGGAAGGATAAGATTGGAGTTGGGAGGCTTTATCTGAAATTTGGATAAGTTCTAGCAAGAGATTAAGTGGCTGAACCTCGGGCTCTAAGCTCTCACGGCCGAATCCGTTTTGGAAACGACCCAGACTTTGACGGTCTGTCATAAAGGCCGTTACTTCACTCTGGCGCGCCTACCCTGGGCCGTCACTTTTTCTGTGGGTTGGGTTTTCCTTAGAACTTGTTCTGTGGCTGTTTACGGTCCGGTCTCAGACCGTCGCCTTTCAACGGACGAACCCTAATCCGTTATATCCTTCAAATCGCTCAAGTCTCTCTCTTCTGGGCTGAACGCCATGTAACGGTCAGGTTAGGACCGTCGTTTCGTTATGACGCGTCTCCTTCAGGCCGTCACGTTTTCTGAGAATAGTTCTAAAACCATGTTCTGCCATGAGCAACGGTCTGGTCTAGGACCGTTGTTTTCTTTTAACGCTCCTACCATGGGCCGCTATTTCCTCTGCAGCCCGGCTATCAGAATAAGATGTTTCATGAATGACGGCCTAAGGTAGGCGCGTCGTTTGATTATGACGGTCCAAGATCAGACCGTCATTTCCTCTGCTACTAAATTCAGGCAGTTAGTCTATCCTTTGCCTAGACCTGGCGGTCTTTCACATCTGTACACCGCACCTTCTCCACACAAGCATTCATTCACACATACACATCCATCATGCGTACTTTCAATCACTCATTCGTGCATATCCATTCATACATCCACATAAAAAAGTCAACAAAAATTTCATTTTCATAAATAGGCATGTACAAGTGGTAAGAAAAGCATAAAAGTACATCATTCGGCCGGCTTATCCGTCGGGCCGCCCTCATCCTCTCCACCCTCGGGTTTCCTGGGTGGCGGTGCTATGGAAGCACTCTCCTCCTGCTGTCCTCTCTCTGCCCTCTCATTTCTCTGTTGGCCGGCGGAACTAACTAGGAAATCCCCAACCGAGCCACTAGGGGCAGCACTCCAATGAACCCCGCTCCAGGAAGAACTCCGCTCTGGTGCCCGACCTAGCATCCGGACCGTCTGCTCCATTGTCTGCAGCCTGATCTTCAGTGTGAAGATCTGGAGTCGCGTCTCCCGTGCCTCGGTCCGGTAGCGATCAAGATCCGCGGTCCCAAGGCGAAGGTCCTTCACCTCGGCCTGCGCCCGTGCTAAATCTGCTCGAAGTCGCTCCATCTCCACATCGTCCACATGTCGAGGGGTCTCCGCTCTCAGTCGGGCTATCTCTGCCCGCACGAGCTCCGTCTCTGCTCGAGCTCGATCAGTCTCGGCCCGGCTCCTCTCTACCTCTGCCCTCGCCTGGGTGGCCTCCGCCACTGCCGCTGCCAGCTCTATCGCCTATAGATTGCATTGCATTGCACATAGGTTAGTCATATAAATTTAATTAGCATAAGCATAATCATAAAGCATGTAAGTATCTTACCCGCTCCGCGAGGGTGGCCTCCGCCTCCTCGGCCCGGGCAACCGCCCGAGTAAAATCAGCATCTCGCCCAGCCCTGTCTTCCGCAGGCTGCGAGGACGACGATGGGGCATCCGGTCCTGCTCGTTGAGCTCCCTCTGCCCGCTGCATTGTCATAGCCAAAGCATTAGCATCATGCGTAATCATAGTCATATCATGAGCATTCAGAATCTCACTAGGAGCTCCAAAGCAGTCCGGTACTCATCCCACTGCTGGATGGTAGAGTGGAGTAGTCCCTCTAGCTCAGCTATCCGCCCCTCAGGATCGAGCTGCATGTAGAAAGCATGAGCCAGCATGTCACATCCGCATTTCATCATATAGAAAGAGTTTCTTAGTTTAGAATTGCATACCGGTCGTCGGGTACCTCGGTATACCCGGTCGCCGTAGTGTCGAGCAAAGGCCTTCAGGTAGGCCTCGTCGCTCTCTGCCCGCTCTTTCACAGCCCTGCCTCGCTGCCTTCAGTCGAGGACGTACTTCGCCTTCCGGGCACGCCAATCCACATTCCCACTAATACCTCTCGCCGACTTGCCTGGATGGTCGTCGGTGCGGCGTGGAAAGGTCACCTCGGGCTGGTGTAGTCCTCGGGTCTGCAAGATCAGCCTGTAGTGTAGAGGCTCGATGATATGGAGGCAGTGCAGCCAGACGTCTCGTCCCCGATACGATAGAGACGCCTCCACCCATGGCTGTCCTGTGTAACCCTCACCGCGGTAAGGGGTCCACCTCACCTGCAGGCATTTAGATCCATTAGCATTCGCATAGCATGAGCACATATAGGCATATAAAGCATTTAAAGCATTTAAATTCTGGGCTCACCGATGTGTGTGGGTGGGAGTCCAGGTCCTCCTGGATCATCCGGGTCTGTCTCAAGACCGACCCCGTATCCCTCGCCACCGACCATCGCCTCGCGATCGGTATCAGGCCAGGATGGAGTAATGCGCCTCTCCCAATGCCCGGGAGGTACAAATAGCTCCAGATCTGCATTTAGGAATCAAGTCAGTTACATAAATCATCAATCATAGCATACATCATGGTATAGTAGAAAGCACTTAAGCGCATTTTTACCTGTAGGAAGGGCGAGAAGCCTCCCAGCATCGTCAGTCGGTCCGTGGTGCTCAACGAGTTGATCAGGAAGGCCAAGACCGCTGCTCCCCAGGCGTATTTCCTCACTCTACTTAAATCCTCTATCAGCGGCAGCAGTCTGCAGTTGATGACATCCGCTCTGGTCGCGAACAGGAGCTTCCCGAACAACAGTATCAAGAAGCGCCTCATCACTCGATCCCCCTCCTCTCCTGCCTCTGCCGCCACACGAGGGCGCACCCGGTCTATCACTCTGCTTAGATGCTCCTCGGGCAGTTCTCCCACGGCAATCGCTGCCCCTCTCAACCCCAAACTCTCCTGCAGCACCGATCTCGAGAGCTGGGATGAAGACTGGCCCGGCCTGATCAGGTCCAACCCCAGTAGCTGCTGCGCTATCTCCCGATAGTCGCCGTACGTCCATCCTGTCACTGCAGCGCCGTGGACTCTCAAGCCTGTAATCCTCGCCATGTCTTCTAGCGTGGGGATCATGTGGCCCCACGGGAAGATGAACGCCCTGCTAACCGGGTCCCACCTCTCGTGCAATGCGTACAGCAATGGCGTATCCATCCGGATCACCTCGATGCTGAGCATCTCGACGAAACCCATCTCTGCAAGTCTGTCTCTCTGGTAGTCGGGCAGTGCCTGGTACACCGCCCGAATCTGCAGCCATGAGATCCTCGATCTCCTCTTTCCCTGCATTGCATATTAGAGCACTAATTAGTCCATTCGCATCATATAGACATTGCATAAACATTAAATATCGAAAAGAAAAACAAAAATTTGAAAATTGAAAACCCTAAAAAGAGTTTGGAACCCTGGCAGAAGTAACGGCCCTGGGATGGGGCGTTACTTGTCTCTGACGGCCTTAGCTTGGAGCGTCAGAGGAGTGACGGTCGTTGGCGGGACCGTCACTTAGTCTGCCAGTAGGGAATTTCTCCCCTGCATCCCCATGACTTCTCACTTTGGCCAAATGGCCTACAAGTGTTCCTAGTGGGTTCATAGACCCATTTCTACCCTTATCCCCCACATGCATTCATAAATAAAAACATAAAAATCAAAAATTTAAAAATTAGGGCGGAGGGCCTACCTCATGGTCGAGGACCTTCCTCTTCTTCTTCTCTGGTTCCTTGGGCTCCTCTGCACCCAAGGAGGCTTCGGTTGGTTCTTCCACGACCGTGGGGACCTCCTCCTCTTCCCTTGGCTCCCTTCCCCTCGGTTCTTCCTCCACGGGTGGCGGGGTGGTCTCTCGTTCGAGCCGGCGGTGGAACCGCCTTATAGCCATCTTCTTTCCTCTCCCTCTCTTCTGAGGTGGTGGCTGCGGTGCCTCGTCGCCGGCCATTGGAGTGTGGAGATGGAGGTCGCCGGTGAGTTTTTTCTGGTTTGGCGTTTTGGTTGTTTGAGCATGAAATGAGACCGAACGGCCGTTCGGTTTGTTTTTTTGAAAACTCAGGAGAAGCGACGGTCTATCGTTAGACCGTCACATCATCCTGACGCCCCCCTCTAAGGCCGTCGCTTGTGACGGACTGTTTTATTGAAGAATATGAACCGACTCGGTGTTGACGGACTAGGCTTAATCCGTTATTTTCATGTGACGCTCCTGAGTCAGGCCGTTATATGCTTGCAAGTTTCTTGATGAATGAATGGTCAAAATTAATGTTTAAACTTATCTCCATCATAAAAACATTTGATGAGTTTATCACACAAACAATGGTCATGCCTTAACTATTATCATAACTATCTTGTTGGCTAACCTATCTTTCATGAAAGGAACTATGAACAGAAGGCACGCTTCGCCGTCCGTTAAGCAGGTAAGTCAGGTATTGTATCTCGTTCCCTTATCCCTTAATGCATTACTATATGTTATCTATGATATATTATCTCGAGAACCGGCTGGTCATTCAGGTGTCCTGGGATCTGATGTTCCCCTTAAACAAAAATGATGATGATCTAAGTTCACATGAATAATCGTTGGATAGGCCGTTAGGTTGGAAAATTTGGGGACGATGGTTCTATCTTGCACGCCGTGGTTGCAGATACTGTCTTGACTCTGGTTTCCCCAATCTAGCAATATTATTCTCGAATATCTTGTCATTTTATCTTTCTTTGCATTTGCTTTGAAGATTTGTTTTTTCTTTAGCCCAGCATGCATCATACGCATTCTTTGAGCATTCATGAGCTTCATTTGTTCAACAGGTCTCATTGACGGTGAACAGCTGTGTTCTTGATCCTGGATAAGGAGAATTATTCCACTCTGAATTTGAAGGTTTCCTTCGATTTGCTCGCTTGATCTGGTTGACTGAAGATTCCTGTCTGGAGTTTAGTCTCTTTCCTTTCCGTTGCCTCCGGCGGCCAGCCGTGTTTCCTTTCCTTAGTTAATTAAATCCTCCAGACTTGCATCCTTTGGTTAGCTATTTCCTTGTGATCAGTTTTGAAGTTTTTCCAGAAAATTCTTATCGCTTGTTGGTGAAGAACGGGTGTCGTTTACCTTAACGCCCTCTTTTTGATCCACTCCGCTTCATTTCCGCTTCATCTCCATGTTCCATTTCACTTTCGCTTCACTTCCGCTCGTTCCCCTGCAAAGAGGACGTTAAGGAGGGGCATCTGTTGACACCCGTTTTATACCCAATAAGTCGGGTCATCTCCTTATTTATTCAATATGATGCTCCGAGTTGTTCACTCTTCATTGAATTCCTTTTAATCAGTTGAAGCCTGTTTTCTGGGTCTCAATTCCTGGATTAGACCTGGTTCCTGGTGGCACTTCGTTCAAAAGCTTGGCAATCCCTCCATTCTATTTTCTTGAAAATCAATGATAATAACGGTCTGGACTAGGCGCGTCATTTCATAATAACGCATGAAGCCTAGGCCGTTAATCTTTGAAGAGTCCCAAGACTTAGGGCCTCGTTGTCCTTTGATAATAACGGTCTACTCCCTAGCCGTTGTTTCCTTATGACGCCCTATGCCTTGGCCGTTACTTACTTGCAGAGTCCTATTGTTTAGATCTTCTTCCCGTCGATCTTATCCTTTGGATAGGGTTGAAAATGACGGTAATTCCTTGGAGCGTTATTTCCAAGTGGCGGTCTATCGTGCAACCGTTACTTCCTTCAGAGAGTCCTGACAGTTCAGGCCTTTTCTCTGTTACTCCGTGGACGAGATAGGGTTTTGGATTGGCATTATCTCCTTCAATTCTAATCCTCAGGACCTCTCGTTTGTTTCTTTGGACTCTTGTTGATATTATCCTCAACGATTTGCTAAGGATTATCCTCCTTTCTTGGCTGATTTATCCTCAACTCGACCTGAGAGTTTGAGGGAGTCTATAAATAGAACCCTTGATTTCATGACCCAAGGGAGGAAGATTTGATTCACGACGAAGTGCTGCCAAATTCAGGAGCCATCTACATCCAGGAGGAGTTGCTTCCCACGTCCATCTTCCAAGTCAAGGGAGTAATTTTGGGTCTTAGCTTGTCAAGATCATCATTATTGCATGCTCAAGTTTCCCTTGGTTTTATCAATCAAAAGCATTGTCCCTCCTCTTCCTCCACGTTTTTCACTGTTGCTAAGCATACACATATCCTCCTAAACTTAAAAAACGCCCAGAGGGGTTAAAAAAACCAACAACTCCCCGGTAATCCCCTCTCCTTTTGATGTTCTTAAGCTTTTTAAGGATTGATGCCATACTTATGTTGAGGGCTAATTGAGGTTGTGTTGTTTTGCTTTCTACATCCTTGGCAGGTTTACAGGTTCATTAGCACGAGGCCCAAGTCTTCTAGCCGGTTGGAAGGGTTGGAGTTCAAAGAATTCACATCTTTTCACTGCAGGTTATCTGACGGTCAGGTGCAGGAGCGTTATTTCCTTCTGGCGGTCTATCGCACGACCGTTACTTCCAAGCGACGCACAGGGTGTGGACCGTTATTTGCAAGTTGATCTGCAGGCTTTCCTTGGTTTTCTCTCCCGTGGGCGGGTGTTTCATCCACCTACTTCCAAGGTATATTCGAGTCTTTGACTCGTGTTTACTTTGGTGGCGATCACGACTTTCCTTAGTGTTGGGCACTAGCTATCTTTTTCATCAAATCTCTTTATTCCCCTTGATTGTTCCACCCTTAGCGGTGTGTTTTTATTTATCTTTGCTCCACGTCCCGGCGTGTGTTTTTGTTTTTCCCTTAGCGTAATTTGATTGAGATAGCATGCCCATGCTAGAGTTAGATTTGATTGCCTAGGTTCATGTTCACATGTGCATAGGTTGAGCTGATCTTTGGTAGTTTATTTATCATCTCGCCATATCATTTTTCAAAACCCTCACAATCAACAAAAAAAGAAAGAAGATAAGAAGAGATAGGTAAACAAACAATCAACACATGTGTTGTTAGTTGTCTTACATATGTTGTTAGTCGTCCTTCTTTATCTCGTGTGTTGTCCCAACCGTGCGGTCATCTCTCATGTTCTTGTCCCAACCGTGTGTTGTCTTACTGCATTGTTGTCTTGTCCCCCACGTCCATCTTGCATACGTGTGGTTTGTTCATGCCATTACATATGTGCTTGTTCATCTTGTTGTGTTGTTTTCCATTCGTTTGATCGTTATGTTTTGTTATGTTGTCGATCGTTCGCTGTGTTATGATGTCTTTCGCTCATGCTTGTTTATCATGGTCATTCATATTGTTGTTGTCTTATTTGAAAATCCATAAAAATCAAAAAAAATATGAAAAATCCAAAAAGATGTAGTTTCGCTTGACAGGTAAGTCAGGTATGGCTCTCTATCCCAGCTCATTGTTGCATTACTATATGGTAGCTACACTATTAGAGCCTCTCAAGGACCGGCTGGTTGCCCGTGTGTTCTAGGATCTGATGTTCCCCTTTAACAAAAACGATGATGATCTAGGAGCATACGGTTAGTCGTTGGATAAGCCGCTTGGTTGAGTCGGGTGGGGGACGATGGACTCTGTCTCACACGCCGTAGTTGCATGAAGACTCTTTACCCCGTCCTGGCTTAGTCTAGCAATAATATCCTTGAGTACTTTGTATTTTATCCTTTCTTTGCATTCGTTTTGATGATTTCTTTATTTTAGCCCAGCATGCATCATGTCATTTTGAGCATTCATGCCTCGTGATCCGTTCAAGGATTTCTCCTCAGCAATGGTTGATTGCACTTAAGCTCTATTGGATAAGAGATTCTTCATTCCACTCTGAATTTGAACATTTTCTCTGATCTTGCCGCTTGGTCTGGTTGGCCAGCGTGATTCCTGTCTGGATTTTATCTCAGTCTTATCTCTCCTTTTTCAGCTCTTATGTTGTGTTTCCTTCCGACCCACTCATTGTCTATGGATTGTATCCCCAATGAGGTTGGTCGTGTTTCCTTTCCTCCCTTAGTTAGTTCTCTAGACATATCTCATCCTTGTCAATCATTCCGGGAGGTTAGTTCGGCGTTTTCAGGAGGATTCTTGTCGCTTGTTGGTTGTGACAGGTGTCTTTTTACCTTGATGCCCGCTTTTCAGTTCTCTCCGCTTCATCTCCATTTCACGTCGCTATCGCTATCGCTTTCGCTCCATCTCCTTTCCATTTTGCCTCCGCATCGCTTTCGCTCGTTCCCTTGCAAAGCGGACATCAAGGAGGGGCATCTGTTGACACCTGTTTTTAGCCCACAAGTTGCGTCATTTATCTTATTCATCATTTTTGATGTCCCAAATTATCCATTACTTTGGAGACTTCCTTGGATGGATTTTGAGCCAATTTTCATTGTTCCATTCCCTTTGAGCCCTAGAGATCATAATTTTCTAGAGCCCTGGAGTTTATTTTATCAACTTCTGGCTTCTAAGTCGACTTTCGGCCTATTTAGGCCGACTTCCCTCAAGTAATCGGCTCTCTCTCGCTGCGCAGTCCTGAAAGTGGTCCTTTTTCATCTATTTGTGTCCCTCTAATCAAAACGTTGTCTTCACCAAAGTTGTTCCTCTTTCAACTATCTACAATTTCTTCTTCTACGCCGTTGGCCAGTTCTGCCCTGTTTGTGAGCTATTCGCATTTTTTCGGTGTACTGTGCTGTTGAGAATTCTTTCTCTCTCTTCTAGCACCATTTTCTCCCTCTTCTGATCATTTTCTCATCTTTCTTTCTTCATGAAAGTTATTCCTCTCTCAGTTATCTCTAATTTCTTTTTCTACCACTTTCACTAGTTCTGCCCCGTTTAAGAGATACACTTTAATTTCTAAGGTCGCACGTAGTCTGCCCGGAATTTTTCTTCATCGATGTGAAGGTCTAGTATAAGTGCGTCACAGCCTATTTAACGGTCTATCGTAAGACCGTTAGAGCACATGTGACGGTCCTATAGTTGACCGTCACACCCAAACTTGTCCGAAATCACCCCGTTCGACCCCTAGAGCGTGGCGGTCCTAACCTAGTCCGTCAGAGCAATGTGGCGGTCCTACGATAGACCGTTACACACAGCAGAGAGTCCAATTTATGCTAGACTCTACCCTGATAACTGTGCGGCGAGCCTATCTTGCAGAGCCCATAACTTCTTCAATTCTTATCCAAATTGATCCCCGTTTTTTCCTACTTCTAGCCCTTTGTATTATCTTGAATTTGGTTCATAGAAATCAAATTTTCATTGGCTATATATCTCGGGATCTAGGTCGCAAGATCAGGATTTAAGCATCCTGGTACAATTAAAACTCTATTTTTTAGTGCGACGGGGCTACCTTCCAAGAGCCATATCTTCTAGAATCCTCCTCCGAATTGATCCCCGTTTGTTCCTATCTCTTGTCCTTAGTATTATCTCGAGTTTGATCTAGAGAACTTGATTTATCTTGGACTATATCTCCGGGAATCGTGATAAGAAGATGGAGCTTTCTTACAAATCTCTATAAAAACTGCCCAGTTCACAGTCGCGACGGGGGGACTCTTTCTTGGTTCGGGGTGAAGCCATGCTGCAATTCCAACTCACAACTTTTACCTTAGCTTGAAGAGGGAAGTATTAGCTTTCCATTACATCTTTCTGGGCTTGATTTCATGATCTATATTCTTAGTTCTCTTCATTTTAAAATCACAAATCATCACAATTTTCTGCACTTTTCTGCTACATGTGTTTTCCCCCATTTTGCATCCATGATTTCTCTCTATTCTCTCAATCAAATCTCATGATTTCAAATCTCATGCATGCACAATACACACACCTATTATTTCCAGCCTTTCACAGGGGTTAAAAACCTCCCCTCGGTGAGTTTGCCCTCAATTTCTACCCCTATTTTATCACTGCAGGATTGATGCTACACATGCATGTTCTAATGGGTTTTTTATCCCTATTTTGGCTTTGTTTTGCAGGAGAGCATGAATACAACGTGAGGCCCTTTTCCTCTAGCCGACTGGAAGGAGAGGAGGTTTGAATCCACAAAGTTTCCCGCACCTCGTTTGTCAAGTGCGATCAAGTTTTCTTTCCAAGGTATACGGCGCCGTTCTTTACACTTCTTCATCTTTTGGCGTTGTTAATCCTTGGTGGCGATCACGGTCAGTTCTTCTATTCATTACCCCCTTGTTCAAACTTCTATGATTGCTTCATATACATGTATGGTTAGTTAAGGGGCGCGGGGTATATTAATCCATCTACAATGCCGAATTAGGTCCTCAATTCGCCTTGTTGTCATTTTTGGGCTATTTCTCGAAAACTCCTTTGTTTGTATTTTTATCTCTTACTTATTCATCCTTTTGATCCACCTTGGCTGTAGCACGTTCACATTGACTGGTAATCGCTCTCCAAAGGTGAAACCTATAGCTTTGTGACCTGGGGTACTTCCACCGCGCTGGAAGTTGATCGCCTTCCTTTTTATCCTTCCTTCGTGCCGGCTTGCACATTCCCTCCTTTATCCAAACAACTATTGTTTTCATTGAATCTCTTCAAGATTGCATAATTTTGATCTTCGGATCCAATTCTTATCAGGTGGTGTTGCTTGCATATCTCATCACACCTTGGCATCTACTTTTCAGTTCGCTCTCACTCCAGTCCATTACATTCCACTCCATTACACTTTATTCCATTCCGTGTCACTCCCTTGCAAAGCAAATGCCAAGGCGGGGCAACTGTAGACACGCCAAAATCGACATCATTTTGAGCATATCTCCTATTATTTTGTAATGCCCCATTTGACCCTCAAATCGGCTTATTTGAGTGATTTTTCTCATTTTTCTCAGGATTTTTAGCTTTCCCGGCTTTCCCACATATTTTCTTATTTTTTCAGATTTTTTTGAATTTTTATGAGATTTTTCTCTAATTTTTCGGGGCCTTTTTAATTAGTGGCGACCAAATGGGTGCCCATTCTTAATTGGCAGAAGGGCGCCCATTCTAGTTTTCACATTTTTAACAAATTTTTAACAGATTTTGAATTGGTGACACTCCGAAAGGGCGCCAATTCTTTAATTGGCGACTTGTGGGTAGGCGACAATTCTTTTTTTCCTATTTCGAGCCGAATTCTGATTATTTTTTATTCCGCGACTATTCGGAAGGTCGCTAATTCGTAAATGAGCACCCGGACAACAAGTCACCAATTTCATTGCCTTATTTTGAGCATTTAACTCCGTCCAAAATTCTTGTTAAATCCTAATTGGCGACCGACCCTTGGGCGCCAATTCTTTTCTAATTTTGGAAAGTCCTAATCCGTCCTAAAATGTCTCAGAATTGGCGAAACTTCTATCTGACGCTATTTCAATTAGCGACCACTGAGTGGTCGCCCATTCCTACAGAGTTTCGAATCCGGCCAGAACCTCCTTCTTTCTTCGTTTTGAGCCCCTTTTTCATTTGGGAAAGGCTCCAAAGGCTTTCTATGGTTGAAGGGACACTTGGGCATTGTATATCCTCTTCCAAATCCAATTAAAACTTGATTTCCTAATTTCCCTTGGATCAAACTCCGAATTTTGGCCCTATAAATAGGACCCTGATGAGTGTGCATTTTTACATGTTAATTTCTGTTACACACATTATTTAGGAACTTTAATCTCAATAAATATGCACTTATCACACATAATCATAATTTCCGATCAAAATGTGTAGTGTGATGGAATTAATTAAAATTTGAGAAATACACTATTTTGCAGGAGAAGAGGAAGACGGCAAGAAACCTACTCAAGTCTGAAGAAAACAATGGGCCAAAGCATGAACCGTTAGCATAAAAAAATGATGAAAAATTAAATAACTTTGCATAGATGGATTTGTATTTCTTTGAAAGTGAAAGAATGCAATATGAAATGAAATTACAACTTTAAATAACAAGGGAAAAGTTAAGGAAATTTAGTCAATTGATGAAGAACGCCGTTGTTTCCTCGCCGAGCCTTGGATGAAGATCGCTCCGCTTTGGTAGTCGACGCCGTGAGATGATTGGAAGAAGACTACCGTATTGGGTGTGTGTGAAGAAACCGTGAAGAAAGGGGTTGGATAGAAATAAAAACAAACACAAGTTAAAAATATAACAGAATTCTATTGAAAATGGGGGTTTGGAAAGAATAGCATAACTTAAAATCTAGAGGGAATTAGAAGAAGTGGACTAAATGAAAGTTGTAGAGAATGAAAATATGAAGAAGTTTGATGAAGAACACAGAAGTAGAAAATGAAAGGAAGACAGTCAAAAATATGAAAAACCAAGACCTATTGGTGCGGATGAACAGTAAAATTGCAGAAATCCGAACAGTAAACAATTAATTCTAACTCACAAAATAAGAAGAATTTGGAGAAGTGATAGAAGAACAAAACTTAGATCTACAAGTTAGAAATAACTTTCATGACGAACTCAGAGTAAAATTATGATTGGAAAGACTTCAAAATGAAGAAATGGCAGAAAGTATCAACTCGGATGAATAATAACCACGTAGAACAGCACTTAAGAAAACTGGAAATAACTTTCAACCTAGAAGGAATTGGAAGAAGTGATAGAAAGAGAAGTTGAAGAATACTCAAAGATGAACAACGTTCATGAAGACAAGAAATTGAAATAAGGATCACACAAGCTTGTAAATTGATTATGAAAAGCCAAAAATAGCTAAGAGTACAATAAAAATATTCAATACAAACTTAACACAAACTTCAAAACTTAAACACAAAGCTCTCAAAATCTTCTCCTACCAAAGTCACAAAGGAAGAACTTCAAGAACACTTACAAATCTTAGCAATCCATAGCTTCCTACTCCTAGCTAACATCTCCTAACAACCCCCCTTTCATTACAATTGAATCCCTTTATATAGGGTACACATAACTCATTACCAAATGTGAACATTCTTTGCCAATGTGAACAATCAATTGCTGCTATTTTTGACCCAATATTGTGTGCCAACATGTGTTGCACACTTGGACATTTTTTCCTGAATTTTCTGAATTTTTCTGGCATTTTTTTAGTCTCCTTTTCCTTCTTCCTCTCTCATTCTTTCTCCTTCTCTCTCTCTTCCCCGGCGCGTGCGCCGCCCGGCCGCCCACCGCGTGAGACGCGGCCCTAGTGGGCCGCGTGTGCGCCGCCCGGCCGCCCGCGTGCCGTGTGGCCGCGTGGGCGCGGTGCGCCCGGGCGGCCGACCTTTTCTTCTGCGCGTCTGTGCGCCGGCTCGCCTTGCCGCGTGCGCCGCCGCCTAGTGCGCCGCCCTGCATATATATATATATATATATATATATTGATATATATCTTATATATAGCTTAGAAAAATCCCAAAAAATAGCAGATAAATTTATTTTTTTTTCTATTTTTTTTCTTTCTTTTTGCACAAGTACAAAATAATTTTTTTTATTTTTTTTATTTTCATAATATATATAGATATATATATATATATATATGTATATATGTATATATTATGTATATAGCTTATTAAGGCCTTTAAAAATATCAAATAAATTTATTTATTTTTTCTTTTTTTTTTCTTTTATTTATTTTTTTCTTATTGAACAAATCCTTGGGCTTTTGGCCCATTTCATCATATATTATATTTTCTTTTTTCATTTATTTTTATTATTTTGAGTGCTTGTTAAATAAGAAAATATCTTTATTAAAATCATCTAATTCCAGAAAATTAACTATTTTACTATAAATTAAAAGTAAGTGTGATAAGTGCATATTTCTTATTATTAAAGCTCATAAAAATTATAAATGACATGAATTAAGATGAAAAAATACACACTTATCACACCCCCCAACTTACTCATTGCTAGTCCCTTAGTAATGCAAATAATCTTCAAATGTAAGGACTAACAAGAGTTTAAAATATTCATGCCTCATTTCCAGATCATCGTTCATAGAATCGACTAAAGTTTAGGAATCTGGAATAATTACCACAGACTAGCCTTATGTAGGAAATAGGGACATGATTAAGAATTCTAATCAAAATTCAGTAGCACTTGTGCACCTGAAATGCTAAGTCTACAGTGAAGATAATTGCGTCCCCCATTTGTTATTGCAAGCAAGTGTCTTTCAACTCTGCACTTCTTAACCAGAGCGTTAAGCATAATAGTTGTTTATCTGCCTTATTGCTATGTCCCTTTTGGGATCTTTTGTATTCTTTTCTTCTCATTTTTTTTCTATACACACATGATGCCGCACTACCCTTCACTGTTTTACGCGAACCTCAACACGTCTCAAGTGAAGTAGGCCCGGCTACACAGATCAAAGTTCCCTTTTCCTTTTGACGCGAACCTCAACACGTCTTAGGTGAAGTAGGCCCGGTTACTCAGAATCGGAGCATTTTTCATGGTGTTTTTCTCAAAAATTTTCAATTGTGCTTTTGCACTAATTTTGATAACTTGGCAGAAAGCTTATAAAAGATCTCTTTTCCAAGAAGTGCAGAATATCAGACAACATACCCAAAACAGCAGAAGACTTGTCTTACTTGTTTCATTAGCGTGCAAAGTGATTTTCATTTTTCTAAAGTGCACATGAACTTTAAAAAGATTCTTAAATCAGTTTTCCATGGCTAGAGTAAATAAATTATCCATCATCCTTTTCCCTAGTCTTTTCTATTCCAGAATTTCGTTCAATATAAGCATGAATCATGAAACTCAAAATGGGTTTTATTTAGTTTTCCAATTGTCAAAAAAAAATTTCATAACTAAATGAGGTTGTAACATGTGCAATGGCATGAATTCCGTCCCCCTAACTTAAATGACATTGTCCTCAATGACATGAACAATAGAGAATAAAGAACAATGTAGACATAAAATGTGTGAAGGAACGGTACAACCTGACGGAAGTGAACTTTAACGGGTTGACTTGTGACGGCTTGGCAGAGGTGTTGACTTTGAAAATCTGAGCATCAGAGGAAGCAAGTATTTCTTCTCCCCCCAACTTATCATTTATTCAAACCTGTCTAATAAAAACACAAACACACAAGAAAAGCTTGGGTTGCCTCCCAAGAAGCTATTTATTAGCACATAGAAATCACTTAAAACGTTGGGTTGCTTCCCAAGAAGCGCTAAATTTAACGTCGTCAGCCCGACGCATTGCAGTTCATTAACCAACGGATGACATTCAGAATGAGCCACCATGTGATCTTGTCCTCTTTCAAATTCCAGCCCGCATACCATTGGAAGACAAGAGTAAGTATGTTTGGATTGGGGCCAGAAATATGTTGGTTTCGCACACTATTGATTTGAACTTTGACCATTTGTGAGAGCCAATTTTCATCTTTCGGGATCATGAAAAGGTCAATGGCCAATAATCTGTCAAGATTGAGGTGGAACCTTTGCATAACATCAACTCATTTGTCCCATTTACCTGTACCGTCCCTCTTGATGAACCCCTTAGAAACGACTTCCTCTATGGTAACTTGTTCAAGACCTGGTAGCTTAGGAATAAGATTATCATCCTTAGCCACTTTCCTCTCAGTAACAGCCTCATGAGCTTTAAGGGCATTGATCAACTTGTCTTCCTGAGAGGAAGTCAAATCAAAGGTGAATGTGGTTGGCACATCCCCCTCAGGTCCTAAAATGTCAATTTGGAGAGGCTCAACTGGCAGGGGAATCAAAGTAGAAGAAAGCACGAGCCTAGTATCTAACTCATCCACAGATTCAGACTTCATTGGATAGGCTTCAGGGGTTAGATCAAATAGGAAATGTTCTAATGAAACCCCTTCATCACACTCATCACCCATCTGAGGATTATTACCCAAATTACCCACAAATGGGGTGGATAGAGGAAATGTAAATTATTCCAACCCGGCCCTTTCATCATAGGTCAGATCAAATGTGAATTTCTCTAAGACGGGCCTATCATCACACTCATCACTCAACTGAAAATTATCAATCGAATTTTTCAGAAATGGGGTTGGTAGATGAAATGTAAACTTCTCTAATAAGGCCCCATCATCATGTTCTTCCAGGGAAGGAGGATATTCAGAATTTTGTTTCATTAAATCAACAATATTAATACTTACAAAGTAATCCTCCTCTTCATGTATTTCCTCAAGTGAGTTGTTTGGACCATTATCCTTTACCGTAGTATTCTCAATCTTAAAACATTCAGAGAATGGGGTGATATGATCATCATTATCTTTGAAGCCACCCCCTTCTCCCTTCCCTTCCTCCATTATAGTATTATGTGCGCACACCCCCTCACTCTCAATAGTGATATCTTGAGCCAAAATGACAGGCAGAAGATCATCATCATCATCATTCACATATTGAGGGGGTTGGTTGAATAGTGAAGGAGGGTCATGATAAGTAGACTTAGAGTACATGATTTGAGGTTCAAAGCAATGGCCCGGTGAATCACCCCTTGTATCAATGTTGAATCCGAAATCTGGGTGAGATGAGTTGAGCTGAAGTTGAGGACACAGGGGCCGCCCGTGGCCTTCTTGGGGTGAAAGTGTAGACAAATGGGTTTGGATTGTTTGGTCCATCCAAGGAAATTTTAGGTGATTGCTCCAGCCAGACGTAGAATTATCGGAAAGGGTATCACACTAGCGTGGAGAGAATCCTAGGCCATTTTGGACCTGTGCTCGGATGACTGGAGAGAGTCGAGCTATAGTAGGACATTCACTCACATGGTGAGTGAGACTGGCACAGAATTCACAAGCTTTCGTGAAACTGTGGATTGGGTTTTCAGCCTATTTGACATGTCCTACGGATTGTTGATGAGATGAGATGGAGGCACGGTTTATCAAATTTTCACTCAAAATTTCAAACAAATCATACGCCTCATCTTCACCTTTGCTCAAAAATGCCCCTCCACAATATATGTCCACCATTTGCCTATCATAATCGGATAACCCCTCATAAAATGCAAATATAATTTGCCATTTGGGCAACCCATGGTGTGGACATTGATTTATTAGATCCTTCAATCTCTCCCAAGATTCATGAATTTTCTCTCCCGGACGTTGAGTAAATCCTATAATCGCCTTTCTCATCATGTTGGTCTGGACTATGGAGTAAAGTTTTTTCAAAAATTCTAACTGCATATCTTCCCAAGTCCTGATAATCTTTCCAAAACTCCTTAACCAACATTTTGTTTTATCTTTCAATGAGAATGGAAATAAGATCAACTTAAAGGCATCAACATTAAAATTCTGAATTTTTATCATGGAGCAAACTTCTAGAAAATTATCTAGATGCCTATAAGGATTTTCATTGAGATTCTCATAAAAAGATGGGAGCATCTAGATGAGACTAGGGTGAATTTCATATTGATCAACAAGAATGTCAGGGAGTTGAATACATGTTGCGGGATTGTAAGTAGAAGGAATAAAGTGCTTCAGCATAGGCGCGGGTTTGTTGTTTTATTTTTTTTTTGAAATTTTTTTTATGCAAACACAAACAAATTAACACAAATTATCTAATGACCTAGATGTGACTCAGACCTACAAATAGGGTTTCACAAAGTAACTAAAGTGCAACTGAAGTTCACCCTCAATATTTCCACCGGCCAGGTAAGGGGTGGGGTAGTGGGAGGCTCCCCCTACTTTCGTAGGGACCTAATTATGTCAAACCACTAGCCCGCTTAAGGCATTTGCCATCCGACCGTCTTGCCTTAGGCACCGATTTTCACAAGAGGGTAAACTCAATTCGTACTAAAATCACAGTGTGATCGTAGGGCCAATGTTTACTGACTTTTATTTAAGGCGTAGGTCATGCAAAGATGCAAGGGAAATGTGGTTTGTAGGCTAAGGAAGGATGATGAAATCCCCACCTTATGTTATTTAAAGGTAGTGCCCTTAGAATATTTTGAAATGAAATGTTCACCACAATTTTAAACAAGGGGTTCTTATGCAATATGCATGCCATAATCGGATAAGTAGAACGAACCTTGCCCCTCGCAATCTTCAAAATATAATGACAGGAATTTAAACAAAGAAAAATTCTATGCTAAATGATGCATGACCTAGAACATGTTGTGTGGTTTCTATTCTTGGA
This sequence comes from Amorphophallus konjac, assembly GCA_022559845.1. NCBI lineage: Eukaryota > Viridiplantae > Streptophyta > Magnoliopsida > Alismatales > Araceae > Amorphophallus > Amorphophallus konjac. Next base: position 85,324,988 of record CM040129.1, on the reverse strand, counting down.
ATGAAATTTTTTTGTATTTTGGTGCAAGTATTTTTTTTTATTTAATGAACCTATCTAGTCAGCACAAGAATTTCTTGTGTTTTGATGTTTTTTGATTTTTATAGAGTTTTCAAGAATTTTACAGATTTTTGTTAAAGATTTTTCAGAAAGTGGAAAAATAAAACATGCTCCTACGTTTCTGCCCTTTAACTTTAGGTATGAGTTTCCTCTTTCCTTAATTTTTTGATTTGTTTTCTTTTTCCTGCAAAATAAAAATAACAAAATCAATATACAGATATACACATCAAACACAAGAATATCCCAACATGCAAAAATTCAATCCCCGGCAACGGCGCCAAAAATTTGATGCGCTCGACACCCGTCGTTTAAAAATACCGTGCCACACAAATTTCAAAATTTATACAACCGCACTCACTCACTTAGATGATTTTGAAAATACGAGTAAAGTGGTAAATACGGGTCGATCCCACGGGGAAGGAATATTTTCAATTAAGCATGAGTTGGAAAATACCCTTATGTTTTAGAAAACCAATTGTTTGTATCTTTTGAGTGCGATTAAAATGACATGGAATTAAATTGCAACTTTGAAAACTTTAATTAAAGAATATGAGATTGGTGAAGAAGAGAAATTGGAATAGGTGAAAAGATGAGAACTTCAAAACTTTGCATAGATGGATTTGTATTTCTTTGAAAGTGAAAGAATGCAATATGAAATGAAATTACAACTTTAAATAACAAGGGAAAAGTTAAGGAAATTTAGCCAATTGATGAAGAACGTCGTCGTTTCCTCGCCGAGCCTTGGATGAAGATCGCTCCGCCTTGGAAGTCGACGCCGTGAGATGATTGGAAGAAGACTACCGCTTTGGGTGTGTGTGAAGACACCGTGAAGAAAGGGGTTGGATAGAAATAAAAACAAACACAAGTTGAAAATATAACAGAATTCTATTGAAAATAGGGATTTGGAAAGAATAGCATAACTTAAAATCTAGAGAGAATTAGAAGAAGTGGACTAAATGAAAGTTGTAGAGAATGAAAATATGAAGAAGTTTGATGAAGAACACAGAAGCAGAAAATGAAAGGAAGACAGTCCAAAACATGAAAAACCAAGACTTATTGTTGCGGATGAACAGTAAAATTGCAGAAATCTGAACAGTAAACAATTAATTCTAACTCACAAAATAAGAAGAATTTGGAGAAGTGATAGAAGAACAAAACTTAGATCTACACGTTAGAAACAACTTTCATGAAGAATGCAGAGTAAAATTATGATTGGAAAGACTTCAAAATGAAAAAATGGCAGAAGGTATCAACTCGGATGAATAGTAACCACGTAGAACATCACTTAAGAAAACTGGAAATAACTTTCAACCTAGAAGGAATTGGAAGAAGTGATAGAAAGAGAAGTTGAAGAATACTCAAAGATGAACAACTTTCATGAAGACAAGAAATTGAAATAAGGATCACACAAGCTTGTAAATTGATTATGAAAAGTCAAAAATGGCTAAGAGTACAATAAAAATATTCAATACAAACTTAACACAAACTTCAAAACTTAAACACAAAGCTCTCAAAATCTTCTCCTACCAAAGACACAAAAGAAGAACTTCAAGAACACTTACAAATCTTAGCAATCCATATCTTCCTACTCCTAGCTAACCTCTCCTAACAACCCCCCTTTCATTACAATTGAACCCCTTTATATAGGGTACACATAACTCATTACCAAATGTGAACATTCTTTGCCAATGTGAACAATCAATTGCTGCTATTTTTGACCCAATATTGTGTGCCAACATGTGTTGCACACTTGGACATTTTTTCCTGAATTTTCTGAATTTTTCTGGCATTTTTTTAGCCTCCTTTTCTTTCTTCCTCTCTCATTCTTTCTCTTTCTCTCTCTCTTCCCCGGCGCGTGCGCCGCCCGGCCGCCCACCGCGTGAGACGCGGCCCGCGTGGGCCGCGTGTGCACCGCCCGGCCGCCCGCGTGCCACGTGGCCGCGTGGGCGCGGTGCGCCCGGGTGGCCGACCTTTTCTTCTGCGCGTCCGTGCGCTGGCTCGCCTTGCCGCGTGCCCCGCCGCCCAGTGCGCCGCCCTGCATATATATATATATATATATATATATTGATATATATCTTATATATAGCTTAGAAAAATCCCAAAAAATAGCAGATAAATTTATTTTTTTTCTATTTTTTTCCTTTCTTTTTGCACAAGTACAAAATAATTTTTTTATTTTTTTTATTTTCATAATATATATGGATATATATATATGTATATATGTATATATTATGTATATAGCTTATTAAGGCATTTAAAAATATCAAATAAATTTATTTTTTTTTCTTTTTTTCTTTTATTTTTTTTTCTTATTGAACAAATCCTTGGGCTTTTGGCCCATTTCATCATACATTATATTTTCTGTTTTTTATTTATTTTTATTGTTTTGAGTGCTTGTTAAATAAGAAAATATCTTTATTAAAATCATCTAATTCCAAAAAATTAACTATTTTACTATAAATTAAAAGTAAGTGTGATAAGTGCATATTTCTTATTATTAAAGCTCATAAAAATTGTAAATGACATGAATTAAGATGGAAAAATACACACTTATCAGCAGTTATGGCTGCAACCACTTTAGCGGCGTGTGATGGCACAGTTGGGCGGGCAACATCAACCAAATGGCTGGCAGTGGCGTGCCACTGTCAGGCAACGGCAGTGATGTGACACCGCCTTGGGGTGATAGCCACAAGACCAATGCTCCTTGGACCTAAGTATGCAAGCACAACCACAAGCCTAAGAAGCCTACATAAGCGGACACGAGTATGGCGTGCACACTCAACCTGGGGGTGACGCGGGGATGCCGAGTCGAGGAAGTGGGACAAGACCCTTGCTGGTAGAGGGACAACAGAGTCCAAGGTAAACCTCCCCTTGGGGTACGAATGCCGAACTCAATGAGTCGACAATGGCCGAAGGGCACGGGTTCACTCACTCACATCCACAGTGGTCGCACGAAGGCGGTGGAGCCTTGGGACCAGGCGCTCTCTCCCTTAACCGATGCCACAATTGGAGAATATTAAATGAGCAAGCACTATTGGGAGCAAGGGACGAGAGTTTACCTAGCCGGTTTGAAGAAACCGTCTCCGGTCGGAGACGTGGGCGAGCGAGGAAGCGTGATTCCCGCACGCTGCGTCGATGAAGCTTCAACCTGATTACCTAATTAACAAGCACTACGCCACTTGCAAAGGGGTTGGACTAGGGGTGGGGAATTGTAAGAATTACAATCAAACACTACCTCTATGCAGGGAGGGGCTGTAAGCCGGCCAGGCGGGGTGGGGAACTTAAGATAAAACCGAAATGGCGAGCTAAGCCAGTTCTGCCAGCTTTCTGGATAGCGAGATAGGTAGTCACTGTCGGCTCCGTTACGAAATCTCCCAAACTCCGTTGTTGACGAAACCAACGCTAAAACCTCCTGGGTTGGCCCAAGATGACGTCAGAATTATTGGAGAATTTCTTGATGTCGCCGGTGGCTGGGGCAGGGTCTGGAACAGGACTGTTCGGTGCTCATTCTGGTTGCTCTCAGTCTGGTGTTGCTACAAGACTAAGGCACCACGAACACTCCCGGACTCCTTATAAGGCAGCATCAGAACCTCTGCAACCGTGGACGAGTCCTCTTCGATCTGGGACCAACGAGACTATCGTCTGAGGTCAGATCTGACCGCGAAGATCGGAACAGGGGAGGGGTGTCGGAACTGGCTCAGGGGAACTGACCTGGCGCACCTTGGGGAGAAAATCCGGAACTCTTGACTCTGGGGTCCAAAAATAGTTCTGCTTCTTGGAGCTGGAAGGGAACTTGAAGGAGAAGCCCTCAGCCAAGTTTCGCCTCAAGAAGCCCAAGGTTCTGGTCATGGAAGCCTCTGCAAGTCGTTGTTGGTTGTCTACCTGGGAGGAAATGCACAGTCTAGGGAGATCGGCTCCTCTAGGCAGCCCCGAAGTCGGTTGATGGCGATACCACCTCCGTTGTAAAGGTGACTAGACGACAATTCCGACAGTATATGGTGCACATCCTAAAGCCTCACGATGGCGCCGTGGCACTCTCTGTAATCTGATGGTACTCTACTGCCTGCGAACTGAGAATAGGTTGGTGGTGTAGGGTTGTGTGTATGAGGGTGGGATGGCCAAGGGCAGCAAGGGGAAATGGGGAGGGCGACCAAGGGAAGAAGGGGATGTTGGGGAGGGGTGAGGGGAAGCCATCAAGGCAAGGAGATTCAAATTTGGCCTGGGGTTTGAGCCCCTTCAGCTTTGGGGAGATGAAGAGGTGCTTGGGGAAAGGAAATGGGTAGTTGGGGGTTGCATGGTGGAGCAAGGATTGGTGGAGGTTCTCTTGGGGCTGGGGTGGAGTAAAGAGGGGGCTGTGGGGACTTGGAATAGACTTAATGGAGGAGTGAAGAGAGAGAAAGTAGGAGGAGAAGAGAGAGAGAGAGGGGCGACCCCCTTAGAGAGAGATATATATATCAAGAGAGGGAGGGGAGATAAAATTCCAATGGAATTTCAAATTTCATTGATCATCAAAGGTTACAAATGAGAGAGGAGAGGGGCTATTTATAGGCACTGATAATTTCTAGGACCAAAACAACCCTAAACAAAAGAGCTAATGACCGGACTATCCAAGGAGGGGGGCGCCCCTGGGCCTAGCCCACTTAATGGGGCCCATTAACCAACCTAGTCATCCTAATGACACTCAACTTAGGTAAATGACTGCCTAACCTAGGTATTGGACTCAAATAAAAGAAATATTACAATCGTATGACTCAAATAAAATTACATATGACTCAAAAATAAATGACTAGATCATGTCAGACACCTCCGGGGGTGAGGAGAAGGGCCGTGAGTGCCGGAACGGATGGTGATGACCCCATCATACTCCCGGGGTGTGGAGAACTCGACTCCTTTGAGTAAGAGTCCTTCCATCCTCGGAGGGTGTAGAAGTGGTGCCGCCTACAAGTCTCCCGAAGGAAGCCAATCCTTCCACCTAGTGAGGTAGCGCCCGCACACCTTGCTCTGAGTGATGATAACCTGTTCATCCAATATTCTCTCAAGTTGCTTACGTCGGGCTCTCCGGGCTGATGGTGCTCTCATGGGGGAGGGGGTGGGTGCTCTCTCAAGGGAGGAAGAGGGCTTGATATCCTCACTAGGTGCCACCGTGGCACCCTTGTGTGGCACAAGGCCTTCTCCATTGGAACTGAAGCTAACTCTGTATCCCTCGAGGAGGCCTAACTCATGAGCATTGGTGCCAATGCACGTCAAAATCTGGAAGGGACTAATCCCATAAAACCTCAGTCTTGAGTTGTCTCTATGTGAGAGCCTCTCGTTCCTCACCATCCCGAATCACCCATTTGGATTTCTTGGTGGCGTCGGTGTGAGTCGGCCTGCCTTTTGTAAATTTCATGGCTCTTGTTGATGTGCTTGCAAAGGTTATCATGCAATTTTGTGAATGCTGACCTTCTAGTGGTTATGGGTGGACCTGGACAACCAAAGTGGACCTACCATGCATGAGGTGTTTTTCGGGCTTGTGAGATGTGGGAGGTCTTGGACATCCAAAAGTGGATATAGCTTGCTCATGCTTCCTATCGAGGTAGGTGAAGACTGGGGGACTGGGGCGTCCAAACTTGGCACTCTCATGCATAAGTTCTCTACTCAAGGTTGGAATACCGGGGCATCCAAATATGATCCTATCATGCGTAAGATCAATGAGGAATGGGGGAGGGCCGTTACACCCAAATATAGACCACTCATGCTTCCGACTTGACATGTGGGTGTCATGAATGAAAGGACCCGACTTACTATTCATGCCAAGTGGTGTGAGGTGCCAAGACATTTGTATTTCTACTCCAAAGATGACTTTCATGTGTGGGGTTGCGGGATGGCCTTTGAACTTCCATTTGAAAGGATCGAAGGGATCTAGGAAGGTGGACATCATGGAGAGGGGCGCTTCCTTAATTCTTATGTGTATATTGCCCAAAGTCATGGCTCTCATGGTGTAACCCGAGTCTAGGAAGGGGCGGGTTTGATACATCAGGGTGGGTTGGGGTAGGGAAAGGTGGGTGGTGGGTAAGGTGGTTGGGTCATATGGCTTCCTTGGCTCCCATTGGAATGGATCAAAGGGATCATGGAAAGGGTTACTAAGGGAGAGCTCTATGTCCTTGGGGTCATCTAAAAGTGGTGGATCTTCCCCCTCTGAAGAAGTAATTAGGCCGTAGTCTTTGGTGGGTGGGTTGGCCATGAGGGGATGGTTTGACTTTCTACCCGAGATAAGAAGCTCCAAATTGAGGAGAAGGTCGGGCTCATCGGGTGTGGGGAGGAATAGTAGAAGGTCGCTAGTGTAGCAACCAATGGTGCAAATTGAAGTGATAGACCCGACACAAAGGTGTAAGAGGTCAAGGCTCTTAGATTGGTTGGTCACCGTGGTCAACATGCTCGTGAACTCGATTTGCCATGCTAAGCCCTTAAGAAGATCTCCTAAGGTCTACACTTGGTAGGATGATTGGATTGTGGTGTGATAGGAGGAGAAGGATACTATGGGGAGGTCTAGCTCCATGGGAGGGTAGGCATGGGATGTAATGGGAGGGATCGGTCTCTCCTTTAGCCATCTAGCTAGGGGCCCATCTATGATTATGGTGCCATTTGTGAAGGTTTGTGGTTCTTGAGGATCCGGACTGTTTGGAGTGGTGAAGGCTTGAGGCTCTTCCTCATCATTGGTGTGAACTTGGGTTTCCTCATGGGTGGGGAGAGGGTCCAGGCTAGCATCTACTCCTATGTGAGTGGGTGTGGCCTCCTTTCCCAAGGGAATGGGAAGGTCTTTTGGGGATGGGGTGATGATGGTTGGTGCATGGTGCACCCGGGGTGGTGGGTAAAGGGAGACTTGGGTTAGGATAGGGAGGGGAAGTAGTGGAGGCCTAGGACATGGTAGAGTTGGGGTCAGGAGTGGGAGATGGGTTCGGTGAGGAGGATTGGTTTGGTTGGTCTTCGGAGGTGTGTGCCTTATGGGGGAAGATGGAAGAGCGGAGGGTGGGACCATTTGGGCTTGAGTGTTGAGGGTTAGGTGGTGGGGTGTGGGGGAGGTGGCCGAGGTAGGATTGGTAGGGAGCAGTGGGGTTTGGGCCATTGGGGTGACCTTAGGCGGGCTGGGTGGAAGTGGAGGAGTGGTAGTGTCCCTCGAGCTATGACTACCCGGGTAGGAGGGGGAGAGTTGGGGTGTGTATACCTTTCTAAGCTCGGCCTTCATTTCTTCCCAAGTGTTAATCAGGGCTTGCCTGCGGATCCTCCTTATACTCTCAACCATTAGCCAATGAGTTTTGGCTTGCTTGGAGAAGTGCATTTTGGCTAGTCTCACTTTCCCCTCTTCGGCCAAGGGGTACCAATCAAAGTATTGGCCCATCGAAAATTCCCAATCTAGATAGAGGCTTGGGTTGTAGGATCCCTCAAAGGTGGGGGTTTTGACTTTCAAAAGAGCCAAGAGGTGGTCATCCGGATTTTTCCGGGGGTAACTCTCATCCTCCCTTGGTGCGGGCCTACTTCCCTCAAGTTTATCGAGTTGGGCAGTGATATCATCAAGCCGCCCAAAAATGCGGGGCATGGCCTCCATGAAAGAGTTGATGCAATTAACCTTGTTGGCAACGGGGCTTCCAAGGAGTTTGAGATCCATTGGGAGAGGTGAAAGAGATGGGTGTGATTGGTATGAGGTAGCCATAGGAATGGGGAAGTGATGATGCTCGGGGTGATGGATGCAAATACCCTAGGACTTGACTTGTGGGAACAAGTCAACGACATGCTCTGATACCACTTGATGTGACACCACCTTGGGGTGACAGCCACAAGGGCAATGCTCCTTGGAACTAAGTATGCAAGCACAACCACAAGGCTAAGAAACCTACGTTAGCGGACACTCGTATGGCGCGCACACTCAACCTGGGAGTGATGTGGGGATGCCGAGTAGAGGAAGTGGGACAAGACCCTTGCTAGTAGAGGGTCAACAAAGTCCAAGGCAAACCTCCCCTTGGGGTACGGATGCCAAACTCAAGGAGTCGGCAATGGCCGAAGAGAGCGGGTTCACTCACTCACATCCACAGTGGTCGCACGAAGGCGGTGGAGCCTTGGGACTGGGTGCTCTCTCCCTTAACTGATAGTGCAATTGGAGAATATTAAATGAACAAGCACTATTGGGAGTAAGGGATGAAAGTTTACCCGGTCGGAGATGTGGGCGAGCGAGGAAGCGTGATTCCCGCGTGCTGCGCCGATGAAGCTTCAACTTGATTACCTAATTAACAAGCACTACCCCCCTTGCAAAGGGGTTGGACTAGGGGTGGGGAATTGTAAGAATTACAATCAAACACTACCTCCACGCAGGGAGGGGCTGTAAGCCAGCCAGGCGGGGTGGGGAACTTAAGATAAAACCAAAAAGGCGAGCTAAGCCGGTTCTGCCAGCTTTCTGGATAGTGAGATAGGCAGTCGATGTCGGCTCCGTTACAGGCTCTCCCAAACTCCGTTGTTGAAGAAACCAGCGCCAAAACCTCCTGGGTTGGCCTAGGAGGACGTCAGAATTATTGAAGAATTTCTTGACATTGTCGGTGGCTGGGGCAGGGTCTGGAAAAGAACTGTTCGGTGCTAATTCTGGTTGCTCTTAGTCTAATACTGCTAGAAGACGTAGGCACCACGAACACTCCCAGACTTTGAATAAGGCGGCATCAGAACCTCTGCAACCGTGGATGAGTCCTCTTTGAGCCGGGACCAACGAGACTGTCGTCTGCGGTCGGAGCTGACCGCGAAGACCAGAAAAGTGGAGGGGTGTTAGAACTGGCTCAGGGGAACTAACCTGGCGCACCTTAGGGAGAAAATTCGGAACTCTTGACTCCGGGGTCCAAAAATAGTTCTGCTTCTTGGAGATGGAAGGAAACTTGAAGGAGAAGCCCTCAGCCAAGTTTCGCCTCAAGAAGCCCAGGGTTCCGATCGTGGAAGCCTCTGCAAGTCGTTGCTAGTCGTCTGCCTAGAAGGAAATGCACATTCTAGAGAGATCGGCTCCTTTGGGTAGCCCCGAAGTCAGTTGATGGCGATACTACCTCCGTTGTAAAGGTGACTGGACGATGATTCCGACGGTATATGGTGCACCTCCTGAAGCCTCACGATGGCGCCGTGGCACTATCTGAAATCTACTAGTACGCTGCTGCCTGCGAACTGAGAACAGGCTGTTGGTGTAGGATTGTGTGTATGAGGGTGGGATGGCCAAGGGCAGAAAGAGGAAATGGGGAGAACGACCAGGGGAAGAAGGGGGTGTGAGGGAGGGGTGAGGGGAAGCTAGCAAGGGAGGGAGATTCAAATTTGGCCTAGGGTTTGAGCCCCTTCAGCCTTTGGGAGCTGAAGAGGTGCTTTGCGATGGTGGCGTGAAGCTCAACGCATCTTCGCTGCAAGCAAACCCAACATGGTTCTTGTATACAAAGAAGCAAATAGGGTGGCGGATTCACTAGCTTCTCATGCATGTAATTTAGCGTCGAATACCACATTCCTTTCGGCATCCACCCTCCCTCGAGCATGCAGAGGAAATGTTGTTTTGGACAAATGCTCCTACGTTAGTATAAGGATGTCTTAATCCTCCTTATGGTCTATCCGGGGGATGCCCCGCAACATTGTGTAACTTTATTCATCAATAATATATGGTTGGTTTGGAATTAAAAAAAAAGAAGAGGTGCTTGGGGAAGGGAAATGGGTAGTTGGGGGTTGGATGGTGGAGTAAGGATTAGTGGAGGTTCTCTTGGGCCTGGGGAGAGTAAAGAGGGGGCTGTGGGGACTTGGAATAGACTTAGTGGAGGAGTGAAGAGAGAGAAAGTAGGTGGGAGGGGAAGAGAGAGAGAGAGGGGCGACCCCCTTAGAGAGAGAGATATATATCAAGACAGGGAGGGGAGATAAATTCCAATGGAATTCCAAATTTCATTGATCATCAAAGGTTACAAATGAGAGAGGGGAGGGGGCTATTTATAGGCATTGATAATTTCTAGGGCCAAAACAACCTTGAACAAAAGAGCTAATGACCGGACTGTCCAAGGGGGGGGGGCGCCCCTTGGCCTAGCCCACTTAATGGGGCCCATTAACCAACCTAGTCATCCTAATGACACTCAACTTTGGTAAATGACTGCCTAACCTAGGTACTTGACTCATATAAAAGGAAAATTACAATGATATGACTCAAATAAAATTACATATGACTCAAAAATAAATGACTAGATCATGTCGGACGCCTCCGGGGGTGAGGAGAAGGGCCGTGAGTGCCAGAACGGATGATGATGACCCCATCAGGCAGGCACACATGGGAACAACAGTGTGGGCTCGCAGGTGTGCTGTCAAAGCTCTCTCGCAGGCATGCAGTGTGTGGGAGTGAGAACTACAAAGCCATCCCCCTCCCTCCCACAACGGGAGACCTATAATCCCCTCATTCTCTCTTTCTCTTCACTTCTTCTCTTTTTCTTCTCACTTCTTCTTCTCCTCTTCGGCTCCCCTCTAGCTCTTCTTCTCCATCAGACCCATCTCCTCCTCCACCCCTTCTCTCCTTCAACCCCACTTCCTCTTCCTCTCACTCTCTGCCCCCTTCACTTCTCTTCACATTCGCCACCTCCCTCATCACCGTAGCCTTCCCCTAGTCTTCTCCCCCTTTCCTCTTCTCCTTCCCATCTTCTACTCCTCCTTCTCTTCCCAGTGGACGGTGCCCCTGTTTTGAACAGGGCACCATTTCTCTCTCCTCATCCCCCTCCGTAATCTTCTCCCTCTCTCTTTCTCTCTCTTCTCCCTCCCCCTGCACACACAGGCCGTACCTCTCCCTGCTCCCATCTCTCTCCCATGCACACACAACAGCCCGTGCATCGACCTCCCTCCTCTCTCTAACCTGATCCCCCCTCTCCCTTCTCTCTCTCTCACCCATACACGTAGCTCTCACCTTCACCGCACCTCCTCTCTCTCCCACGTACTCTCTCTCTCCCCCCTCTATCTCCCCTCTACCTACTCCCAGCTCTCTCCCAAGCACACACAACAGCCCGCAGTCGACCTCGTCGACTTCTCCCCCTCGCAACCAATAGCCCGCGGCCACCACGGCCTCGACACCAGAACCGAGCCCTCCCCCTCTCCTCTTCACACACTCACGTCTCACACACCTGCTCGTACACACGCCCACGGCCATGCATGAGTGTCCCGCCCCCTCAACATCGTTTCTCTTTTTCTCTCTAATTGCACTTCCGTGTCTGGCGTCCACCACTGTCCTCCCATCTCTTCACTCCACCTCCACACACGCACACGCCCTCCGTCTCCCATGCACGTCGATCACCCACCATCGCAGCCCCCATCGACCTCTGCCTGCGTGTCCGACGGAGCGAGTTCCCCCCCTCCGTCTATTCTCCCCCTCTCTTTCTCTCTCCCCTGGCAACCTCTCTCTTTCCATCTCCCTCCGTGTCACATTCTCTTCTCACCTCTCCCTCTCTCTTTCTCTTTCTAACTCCACCCACAGCCCGCTCCGCCTACATCGTCCCTCCTTCACACCTCTCTTTCTCTCTCCCTACACGACCTCTCTCTCTCTCACCCTCCGTGTTTCACTCTCTCTTCTCTCGATCTCTCTCTTCTCTCTGTCTCCCTTCTCACACTCACGCACACATATTCTATTTTATTTTATTTTATTTTTACTTCCACCGCCACCTTTATCTCTCCCTTCTTCTCTCCTATATTTCTATTATCTCTCTCTATTCTTTCTCTCTCTATTCTTTCTCTCTCTAAGCCCCTCTCTTGCAGCGACGTCTACTCAAAGTTGGGCGGTACTCAAAGGCCCAAAGACATGGACGACGGCTGTTGACACCCGTTTTATGACCAATGAGTTGTGGCATCTCCTTCTTTTATTTTATGATGTCCCAAGTTATTCTCTGGTTATTGGGCCATTTTTGGGTTAATGTTTTGGGCTTATTTTATGGGTTTCTCCCTGGTTGGGCTCAAGTTCTCACGTTTTCGTCATTTGGGCTTATTGGGACTAGATAAGGGCTAAATAAGGATTATTTTCTGGAATAATACGGAGATTTATCTAGGCTTTATCTCTTTGCAACGACGATCTTCCTAGCGGCCTATCGCAGGACCGCTACCGCAGGGTAGCGGCCCATTGGAAGACCGTTAGGTAGACAGAGAGTCCCTCTATGCCTGGCCTTTCTCCCAGGTGGCTTTATCTCTTTCGAACGACGATGCTTAGCGGTCCATCGTAGGACCGTTTGAGGAGGCTTGCGGTCTATCGTGGGACCGCAAGGTGAGACCGAGAGTCCAGGTCTGCCTGAGTTTTCTCTCTCTATCGGTGGTCAAATAGAGTCCTTCATCTCACGTTTTCTCTATGTATCTCGATCCTCAGAAGCTTCTGATCGATTCTGAGGACTTCTGGGAGTATTATCTACGAGTTTTATCAGGCTTAAAGCCTCTATTTTCGCTATTATTCCTCCAACTCGACCTAAGGTTTTGGGAGTCTATAAATAGAACCCTTGACTTCATGGCTTGAGGAGGAGATTTTCTGGAGGTCATGACAAAGTGCTGCCGCATTCTAGAGCGATTCCCAACCAGGGAGAACGTGTTTTCTACGTCCTTTAGTCTTCTGGTCAGGGAGTAATCGGTTTTTGATTTGGTTTTGTGTCTTCTTTCTCTTAGTTTTCATTCATCTTTGCATCATCATAGCATCAATTCTTCTCTTTCTTCCACGTTCTTTTGCATCCATAATACATTTTCGAACATCCTCCTACTATTTTCCATGCCCCACATGGGTTAAAAAACCACCAACCCCAGGTATCCACCCTTCCATTCATGCATGTTCATTATTGTTGGTTTATAGATACTACACTTCTCCAAGGCTAATTAGGTTGTTTTCTTTCTGTCTCTACACTCTCTTGCAGGTCTATAACACTCCTAACACGAGGCCCAACCCTTATGGCTGGCCAGAAGGGAGGGAGGTTTGAGTTCCACATTTTATTTTTTGGGTGCACTTAGCGATCATCTTCAGACCGTCAGGGTTTCTTTGCAGCCGTTTGGAGACCGTTTATTTCATCTTTGCGGCCATAGGAGGACCATTTACCTTATGCACCTGAGTTTTCTCCTGCATGCGAGTGTGCCTTCACTCGGCTCCTTTCCAAGGTACGTAGTACAGTTCCCTCTATGTTACAGGCCTTGGTGGCGATCACATATTTCTTTTGGGTATTCATCATCATCTTTGCTCTATTCTCTATTACTTTCTTCGTCTTAATTGCTCCACGCCCACGGCGTGTGTTTTCTTTCATCTTCATTATTACTCCACGGCCACAACGTGTGTTTGTTTAGTTCATTTACTGTTTTACTTTGCACTTCTGAGATGATATAGCAACATGCTTTAGATTCCATGTTATTGCTTGCTTGAGTTTGGCACACACATCACAACCTTCATACTCCATCTCACTTTTCACCCACTTATACATATCTACACCCTTTTTTGGTGATCACGATGGGACACCTAGTGCCAATCGTGTTGAGCGCTGTTTGACCTGCTTCTATTTGTGTTTCTATGTCCTCATTGTGTTTTTCTCAGATTTCCCATTTCATTTTCAGTTATTTCTACTCCCTGGTTGCTAGCGGTCCCCTCTGGACCGTCTTTGGAACAAAAGCGGTCTAGTGCACGATCGTCTTATCTCTCTGGCGGTCATTAGATGATCGTTACCTCAGTACAGGTATGCATCCCAAGGAGTATTGTTATTCTACATTTTCTGCTGATTCATATTGTTCCTGTAGATTATGAAAAATCCACTTAGAAAAATTAAAAAAAAATAAAAGATGAATTAAGCATGCACGAGGTGCTAATAAGGAGAGTGATCGCCAGAGGAGTTACCTCAAAAAGGAGGGAAATTGATCGCGAATACCTGGTGAGAAAAAGGGATGTGGGATGATTGTGGATTTCTTCCTCCTCCTTCTACCGGCCGGCCGATGAAGGGGGTTTTTCTTCTTTGATTACCCTTAAACAAATCACAAACAAACAAGATAAAAAGGGATTAGCCAAGTGTAGTATCAATCCTCAAATAGAGTAAGGTGATGAAAGAAAAGCATGAAGTGTGCACCTTTTGGCTTCTTTAAAAACCCCTAAGAGAACTAAGGAAAGGAGACGTGATGCAAAGCTAATGCAAGAAATCATTATAATGAACAGTGGGATGATGATGTGCTAATGTAAAGAACTCCCTGTTGTTCCTGACAACAGTAAAGGGAGAAACCGAATTTGGCTTGCAGCTGATGCAAAAGGAGGAAGCAGACCACCGAACGATCAAAGGTTGTGCAGGAAAGGGAAGTGGAATTTCTCTCCGCGTGAAAGAAACCTGCTGCTCTCTGTGCCGATCTCTATGTTGCTCTCTATTTCTCCCTGCTATCAGCCCCCTCTCGCGCGAGCTCGACGCAGGGATATATTTATAGGGTTCAAAACACAGACTTGGTGGGATAAGAATAGGCAAGACTCATCTACGGTAAGGTCTCTACTTCCCCAATAGAACATGGTGACCAAAACATAGCAGGGAACTCTCCAGGAAAGGTATGTTCAAGCAGGACACGGAAGGGTGAAAGACGACCCACGAAAAGGCGTTATTTGAAATTGACGACCTTGGTCAAGGCGTTAATTAAAATCACGACTGGGACAAAGGCGTTAATTCATGGATTTAATTTTTAGTAATGAAAACATTCTTTATTTGAAAATGATGAAGAGACGCCTGAGAGAGAGGCATTAATTCAAAACACGACCCATGGAGGGACGTTAATTCTTATTTTCTAATTTTGAGTAGGATTCGAAAAAGTCCAGAAACTGACGCCTCTTGGATCAGTCGTCCTTTCTTTGAGAAACACCCCGGCCCAAGCCGTTATTTAAAACACGCCCTTCGTAGAGTCGTGAATTACAAAAACAATTAGAAAATGGCCTAAAAACACACAAAAATAGAAAAACTTCATATTATGGAAATATTGAAGTCCACTTTGGGGCGTTAATATGGTGACATGAGATTTAATCAACATAGTATCAATTTTGGCGTGTCTACAGCTGCCCCGCCTTGGCGTCTGCTTTGCAAGGGAGTGAGACGAAATGAAGTGAAAGTGCAACAAGCGAAATGAAGTGGAATGAACTGATAAGTAGATGCCAAGGTGTGATGTGACACGCCTTTGACACTAAATGTTAGAAATCTTTCTAAGATTCTGTGTGAAACAACTCCGGGTGATTCCAAGAAAGCATCGATTGGCTGGATGATGGAGACTAAACTAATAAATGAAATGTGCGCGAGGGCACGACAGGGAGGCACCATTGGAGAGCGGTTACCAGCCAATGTGGACGTGCTACAACCAAGGTGGATTTGCAGAAAATTAAAGTGAATGGAGATGAATACCCAACAAAGGGACGCTTTCAAGGAACTAGCCTGAGCGGCTTTAGAGGGAATAAAGTACTTGATTTGGAGTGGAATATCTCACGTCAACTCAATCAAGAGCGAACGACCTTCATTATTGTCGTAATATGAAGATTTTCATCATTAAGCTCAAAGTCCTACATGATGCATGCTGGGCTAAAAGAAAAATTAAAACAAACTAAAAATAGAAAATAATCAAGGATAATATTGCCAAGCCATCTAGATTTGGTCAAGAATCCAGATCTCTGAGCTGAGACTAAGCCGAAGCCCGTTTGTCCGCGCATCACCCAGAAAGTGGAACCATCGTCCCAGACCTTTAATGACTCAACGGATTATCCGTGTGATCAAGATTCTCCTGGAATTATCACTGTTTTTGATGAAGGGGAACTCAAATTTCAGGTTCGTCAGAACCACAAGGTCCTTGATATGTTATAACAGCGTATAATACCATATAGTAACAATGCTTACAGGAAAGAATACAAGAACGGAATGATGTTACTCCCATGCATCTCGAATCCTGCACTCTTCTGCACTTGAAATTTCATTAGTCCTCATGATAGAAAATATCCTCAGTTTAAACATGACATGATCATAAGTGCATAATCACAAATAAATTCCACTTAAAAGACAGCACTTAAGTTCATTAAAAACAGCATAGAGGAGCTGAATATGCGAGCCATAAATTGACGACCGATAGCAGTGGCGTCAAAAGGATAAAAGACGACTAGCATCAAGGCGTTAATTAATTTGAGATTTCAACAAAAGACGACCCTTATCAAGGCGTGAAATGAAACACGACCTGGAGCAAGTCGTTAATTCAATAAATGACGCCTTGAATACCGTCGTTAATTAACCATAAATTCGAAACACACGCTTCCGACTCTGAATCAAAAAGCTTAAAACCAAGTTATGCTCGTACTTGATTTTGCAATTTCAAACGGGCATAAGATCCTTCAAACTTCTATAAAAGGAGGAATTTCTCTCAGATCAAACAAATCATGTTTTCTGCTGCTTCTTCTTCTGCTTTCACAGGCACTGCTTTGTTCTGTTCGGCTTCTTTCTGCAGACAGTTACTCAGAAGATGGAGAGAGCTATCAAGAAACCGAAGATTTCCACTCCTAGGCTCTCGAAAATTAATGGACATATTAGCAGCCGAGTTGCCATGAACCAGGTATTTCATAATTTAAGTTGTTAGTTCTTCTGTTTCTTCTCTTCTACCTTCCACTGCTCATCTTTCTTCTCTGTGCTTTCTTTTCTTTTCTTTTCTCAGGATTATCCAAATATTCCAGGGGCAAGGAGATTCACTAAAAATAAATGGCTTCCCCTCTTGCTCTCCAAATTCAGTTCGGACATGAGAGCTTTCCTATCCAGATGGCATCTCCTAGGTTTAGTTACCCATGCCAAACATTATGACCAAATTCACCTAGATTGGGCAACTATAGGAGCTCTTGTTGAGATATGGCATCCTTCTACTCACACCTTCCTCTTCTCAACTTTTGAAGCCACCATTCTATTAGAAGAGTTAGAGATGATTTTGGGCTTAAAGAAGATAAAACAAGGGGATGAGGAGAAGATGGCCATCATGCCAAGGCAAATCTCTTTTCATGAATTGCTAACAAGCTTGATTCCTAGCCCCAACTTAGTGAGCCAGATCAAAGCCACCAAAGGAATTAACCTTTTAAAGCTTGCCTCATGGGTCTACAAAAGGTCCGACCAAGCCAAAGAGGATGATGAAAAAGAACAGGTAGCAAAAGCCTTTGTTGTGTGCTTGGCGGGAGCAATCTTGTTCCCCTCCACGGAAGATTTCTTAGAAGAGTCCCAATTGAGTGCTATAGCTAGCCTTTGGGAAGGAGAGATAGTGGGACCGGTGATATTAGCCTTTCTATATAGCGGGCTTACTTCGGCATCAATGGGGAGACCAATTTATGGATGCATGCTTGCACTTTCTAGTTGGGTAGATCTCCACTTCAAGTTCGATCCATGTGAGGAGGCCCAACAACCATCATGGATATTCTCAAAAAGCCTTCTTTCTTACATGACCGGCTCATTGGGGTTGAGCAATAGAGTGGTGAACCGGATTCCTCAAATCAAGAAAAGAGGGGAATAGAGGGAGCATCTCAAAGTAATGCCTAAGAACCTCTTCACATGCGCCCCGGGATTACTCAAATTTCAACAACTCCGCGCACGATTCTCTCCCGGGACGGATCTTCGTCTAATAGGCGCCACGGAATTCGTGCTATACAACTCTCATAGGTGCCTTCCTTAACTCGGGCTTCCACGGTGACTATTCGAGGACTTGTCTCATCTTCCTCCTATCAAGACAAGGGACATCGGCTGCAATGAAGATGGAGAAGAAAGCACAACAATCCAGGCATTGTGGAAAATCTGCAAATCTCATCAGCCTGTGGAAAACTTAGAGGAAGACAAGGATCAATGGAAATCATATGTAATAGCTTTAAGAAGTTTAAGGCCCAAAATGGCTCATTAGATGCATTGTAATCTTTTCATCAATAATAAACAATGATAACATTCTGATCGAGCCTTATTATGTTGTTTCTGATGAATTCTTTCAAAAATCTGTGTTTCTGTTCTGAGTAACGACTCAGAGAATGACGTTAATTCCACAAATAACGTCTCAGAACTTGTCGTCTCTCATTGATCTTTTTTCTAAAAATCAAAACATTAATTCCCATAATTGACGACTTCAGCAATGGCGTTAATAGAATCACGCTTTAAGACAAGGCGTTAATTTGATTCAAATTCCAAAAAGTATTCGTTAAATATCTGGGAATAACGCCTTTAGATAATCCACTTCTCATGTAAGTAATGCCTGCATCAAAGTCGTTAATCAAAAACAGCAATGATTATTCCAATCACGTCAATCAATTCCCATTAAATGCAACTGACGACGCTTGTCATTCCCCATGCGAAAAGAAATCACGCCTCAAATCCCGTCGCCAAATCTGGAAGTAACGCCCTGTGGCCTAGTCGTCTCTTTAACAAGACACGCCCTCCTCTCAGGCGTTAATTCTTTTCAAATACTAAAACACTTTTCCCCCTTCTTTCTTCTTCTTCCTCCGTCCATTTTTCCCTCTTTCCCTCTTCTGCAACCCTAACCGAGCCCATCCTCTCTCACCCATTCTCTATCTCCCTCATTCTCTCACCCCCTAGCCATGGCCGGCGGTGGACACAAAAGGCAAAGGGTCTCGGCCCCCGAAGTCGTGGACCTAGATGAGCAAGAAGCACAGGCGGTGGAGGAGCCTCCTCCCGCGGTGGCCGAAGACGAACCGGCGGCGGAGCACGGCGACGAGGAACACGGTGGAGACGATGAGGCCGAAGAAGGACGAGAAGGAGACGAAGAAGATGAAGATGATGAAGATGATGAAGATGGAGAAGATGAAGAAGGTGAAGATGAAGAAGGAGAAGACGAGGAAGAAGAAGAAGGAGATGAAGAACCACCGGCGGCGGTCGTTCCTCGCCGCGGCCAACTCCGACGGCCACGGCAACCCCGGCCACCCCGCCGTGGAGAGATGGTCGGACCTAAACAACAAAAGGTAGGCCCCCAAACCTTCATTTCCATTTTTTTTAAATTTTATTTCCATTTTCCATAGCTCTCGGTGGGGAAAAACCAGTGACTCAGAAAAGAGACGCCCCCAGGGGTGTCGTGAATTAAAGAAAAGACGCCCAGACCTGGGGTCGTCAATTCATCTTTTTTTTTATTTGAAAAATAATTAATCACATGAGAACACGCCCTGTAGCATGTCGTGAATTTGAATTATCATGTTTATAATCATGCTGGTAATTTCCATGCTTTTTATTTTTCTTCAATAATTTATTTTTTCAATATGTTTGCCCTGATTATCTCGCATGCTGTTTCATTCATTTTTTAAAACCCTAGGAAAACAGCGCCCCTCATCGGGGCGTTAATTCATTAATCAACGACACAGGGGTGGTCGTTAATTCAAACATTCTCAGAACATGTTCCAAACCAACACCTCCCATAGGGGCGTCTTCTAGATAACCAATGACCCAGGCTGGGTCGTTAATTCAATAATCATATAGAACCATTTAGAAATAACGCCACCCTCAGGTGCGTTAATCAAGCAAGCCACGACCCAAGGTTGGTCGTTAATTAAATCAAACAACAAACATCTCAGCAAATGAATTTTCACATGAAATTTAAACAATTAAGCAAAAATTCTTTCTTTATGTATCAGGGATTGATGAGGACACGCATTTCCTGGGTCCAGGTCCGGGCAGCATATTATGGTCTCCCCGAGTTTCAGAGAGCTAGGGTAGATGCTATGGGGTTCGGGACTTTCCTCAGCATAGAGCCAGTTAGGCCAGACCTAGCACTGATCCAGGTTTTGAGAGAGAGATGGGATAGGACTAGCCGGGCATTCCTGATGCCATGGGGTCATATGATCCCCACCCTAGAGGATGTGGCTAGGATTACCGGGCTGAGGGTAGACGGGGAGGCTGTGAGCGGGTTCACCTATCCTGACTACACTGAGCTTACCCAGAGATTGCTAGGGTTAGAGATGGTTTATGAGACACCTAGCGAGTGCAGGACCGTCTTCCGTACTGACCTCACCACAGCTATGGGATTAGGTGATGCGAGGCAGAGACCCCGGGAGTCCTTAGAGCAGTTTTTCCAGAGATTGATGGATGGGGCTAGGGCAGCCTATTGCCAGGACCCAGCTGACAGAGAGAGGGCAGACAGAGATCTAAGGAGGTTCTTATTTCTGATGCTCGGGAGATTATTACTTGGCACGAAAGGCGATGTCATCAACTGCCGATTCCTAGGGATACTCGAGAACTTGGAGGGAGTCGGCAGATATGCCTGGGGAGCGGCGCTGCTGGCGCACTTGATAGCCGACCTCTCCATGAGGACAGGTTGAGAGACGACTGTCAGTGGCTTCTCAACTTTTCTTCAGGTATGCATTTTTTCTCTTTTATGTGTTTTTATTATTTTTAGAATATATATGCGTATGAATGCTTTGCTAATATGATGCATGGATGCAGATTTGGAGCCACTTGTACATGCCCATGGGGCGCGTCGACCCACGGCCTGGAGGTGAGGGATCTTTCCCTCTAACACGGCGCTGGCTATAGGTGGTGTTTGGAGCCCCACTCGCCTATGAGTTGTGGGTATTACGGAGAGAGTTCCGAGACTTCCCTCCCTCACTGGTATGCATGATGCGATGTTATGCATTTCTTTTTATGTTCATGTTATATGATGGATATGATGGATGTATGCATGCTTGTGAATGCAGGTGCGGTGGAGACCCTACGAAGGGATGACCGACGAGGGCCAGCCATGGGTCGTAGCGGGCCGACCTCGCTTTGAGCATGAGCTTTGGGTTCATTGCCTAAGCGAGATTGAGCCGTTACGGCTTAGACTGGTGATGAGGACTCTCGGCCTTCATCAGGAGTGGATAGAGGTTGGAGAGCCGCGAGGGATTGGGAAGAAGACGTGCGGTGGTACCAAGGAGATCGACTGGAGAGTGCGGTTCGCGGACCAGTACGCCGACTGGCAGCGGGGCGGGATCCGAGTCACCTCTCAGGCAGCGGACAGCTCCGAGTACCTCCGGTGATACTGGGAGGTTTACACCGGCCGACCCCAGATGAGGGTCCTATGGGCACGTATGAATGCGCTTATTTCTAAATTGAATGCAAATGCTTATGTATCTATCATGTGACTAATATGTAATAGATGCAGGATGCGCGGGATATAGCAGCGATGGATGCACAGGCCCACCTACACAGCCTGGAGGCACAGCTGGCCACCACGCGGGCAGACCTTGAGACCCTGGTGAGTGTTTAAATTATGCAAATGAATTCCTTCTTTTGTTGAATTATTGATGATTAGCCACTGACAATCTTAATAAATGCAGCGTACCCAGCAGGGAGCAATAGGGAGAGATACGGGAGAGGCCTCCAGCTCGAGAGGGCCTAGTGCAGAGGCGACTGCACTAGCGGAGCAGCTAGCAGGGGCAGTGACACGGGCCGAGGCAGCAGAGCGCGACCTCGCCTCACGGGTAAGTTTCAAAACTCAGACCTCATTCAATTATTTATGTTTATGTGCTGATGAAAAAGTGTTTTGCAGACGGAGGAGCTCCGAGCCGCTTTTACTTGCATCGAGGAGGGCCAGCAGGCGATGGCCACACGGGTGAGTTTTTCTTTTAACCATGCATTACTTATTTCATGAATTGTTGAATTATTGCATTAAATGTGGAACTGATGACTTGTTTACCTATTTGCAGACTATACAGTTACAGGCGGCTCATACCCGAGCTTCCCTAGCTGGGGCTGAGTTGGCGATCCGTGAGCAGCGGGTCGCGGAGCTGGAGAGGGCTTTGAGGCGGCGGGAGGAGCTGCCTCAGGACGTAGCGGAGCTGCGGGTCACTCTTGAGCGGGAGCGGAGAGAGCGTGCGCGAGAGCGTGAGGAGCGTGCTCGGGAGCGTGAGGAGCACCTGGCAGACCCTGCCCGTCACCACGAGCTACAACAGTCAGAGCGTGCCCGGTACCAGGAGCAGGTGGCAGCGCCGAGCGTGAGCTGGCAGACTTGAGGACCCAACTAGCCGTTACCCAGGAGCGGCTACGAGCGTCAGAGGAGCGTCTTCAGCGAGGGCGGGAGCGGGCGCGAGTTGCAGGGTACAGCTTCACCAGCTCCACCTTTGTGGCAGTCTCTTCTCTTCGAGAGAGGAGCGAGGTAGGGGACCAGGTTCAAGTTCCAGCTTCTTCACGGGGGCCCATGCCCCCTCCACCAGCGCCTCCTCGGGACGGCGAGGACGAGGTAGAGAGTAGGAGAGAGGAGGGTGGAGGCGAGAGCTGAGAGAGACTTACTTGTACTTCTCCACCCTCACACCTGTACTCAGATATTTATGATGTATATATATATGAGATTGAAATTTTTGTTACCTGAGCACTTGTGTAGTTGTGTACTTGTGGTTGTGTACTTTGCTCCTTTTCCACGTTCTTTTGCTTTTGCTTCACTTTTCCCTGTGCCTGCAGCCGTAGTTCACACTTAAGCAAACATGTTAATTCATCTGTTCGACTTGGCCCCTTGCTTAAGAAGCAAGGGATGTCTTTACTTTGACCTTGATAACGGGTCAAGGGGCCAAGTCTTTAAGCAAATAAGGTAAATGAAATAACCAATAAAGGGAGATGCAACACGCAAGCAGTCATATGCAAACCATAATAAAAGATGCCCATACAAGATGCAAGCACACATCATGAACGATAAACCACCACCACTCTTTTATTTTCTTCTTTTCTATTTTTCTTCTTTTCATTCTTTTTTTTTCTCTTATTTTCTCAAAAAGACGCCTTAGACTAGGTCATTTTTCAAATAAAAGACGCCCTCAGTGACGGTCGTTAATTTTGAAAAAGAATTTGATTTTCGTGGAAATGACAACCTACCTAGGGGCATTATTTCAGAAAAGATGACTTTCACACAGGCGTTAATTCATAAAAAGGCGCCTTATTCAGAGGCATTAATTGCCGTGTCTTCAGAATTGAGTTGACAAAGCTACTAAGGCACTGGGTCCTAGTGGTCATCATTGAGGATTCATTGATCTTTCTTGAATAATCAAAAGGGGGTCGACGTGCTAATGGTTAAACTTATACGCAAGATCTTGCACGGTGCAATCTCCTAGGTCAGTCTCGACCATTCTGTCAGTTTATGACTTACCACAAAGAAAGAGATGGAAGAGGATATAAGGAAGCCCATAAGAGATTCTGAGAAGCTCGAGGCAAAACTACCTCCCCTACCCTATGCCTGTTGGGGTTCAGTCTTCGGCATAGGGAAATTTTGTTGCCTTTTGCCCCTTTTATATTGCATGCATACGCCCAAGGTTTTCCTTGCGGGGACTTTGCCCTCTTGTCATGCTTTTCTTTTCACGATTTGACTTTCTCTTCGAAACTAATTTGTACTGATGAAAAACCTAATTGTACTTGGGCTTTTGCGGCATTTTTTGTTCCCTTTTGGGCCCTGACTTCCACTTACTAAGGCGGCGGGTAGGCTTGGCGGGTCTACTCCGAGACCTCCCTTCCTCCCTTTTGGGTCGAAGAGGAAAAGAATGGGTATTGTCTTCACCTTTAGTCAGGTTTGGCTTCCCATCGGATTTTGCACCGTTTGAGTTTGAGGTTTAAGTGTGTAGTGTGTGCGGGAGTCGACCCCATTTTAAGTTAACAAGACTGATGAATGAATACTGAATTTTGACCTTTCAGACTTTGCGTCCTCGTACGCCATGGCAACCATTTTGGAAATTGGAAGTGTTTTTTTTTTGGATTTTGGATTTTGGAGAATTTCCTCTTGTTTTTTTTTGGGTTTTGGAAATTTCAATTTTTTTTTGGATTTTGGAAAATTTCAATTGTTTTTTTTGGACTTTGGAAAATTTTAATTTTTTTTGGATTTTGGAGATTTTCAATTTTTTTAGATTTTTGGATTAGGGGTAGTATTTCTTAAGGTATAGACCATTCCAAGGATGAGCTAGCTCCTCTCCTTCAGCATTAATCAATTTATAAGCATTGCCATGATAAATATCTTTTATAACAAAGGGTCCTTCCCAGTTTGGTTGGAGTTTTGAATGGGGGCCACCAGGTTTTACGAAGATTCTCTTGATTACCATCTCACCGATTTTGAATTTTCTCTCAATTACTTTCTTTTGATAAAAACGTGAAAGCCTATTTTGATAAACGCGCGCATGCTCAGCGGCGACCAGACGCTTCTCATCTAGGAGTTCCAACTAGGCAAGGAGTGAATCACGACGCTCATCAATAGAGAATTCCTTGTCCAATTGTACTCGCAGAGTGGGAATGAGAATCTCATAAGGAACTACCGCCTCCATTCCATAAGTAAGGGCGAAAGGGGTTTGCCCAGTGGGGGTACGAATGGAAGTGCGATAGGCCCAGAGAGCTTCAACTAGCTTGTCCGGCCAATCCGAAATTTTATTAGCCTCACACGTTTTCTTAACAATTTTGATCAATGTCTTATTAGTTGCCTCTGCTTGACCATTACCCTGCGGATAATAGGGAGAAGAATGATGTAATGCAATGTTATACCTGTTGCAGAGATCCTTGAGCTCTTGAGAGATGAATTGAGGCCCATTGTCGGTGATGATGGTACGCGGGATGCCGAACCTTGCGATGATGTTCTTCATTATGAACTTGCAGACGGTTGATGCTTTGATCTCCACGTATGCTTCCGCTTCCGCCCACTTGGTGAAGTACTCTGTTGCCGTAAGGATGAATGACTTTTGTTTTGTAAGGAGGTTCGAATCACCAAGGGGTCCAATGATATCGAAAGCCCACATGGAGAAAGGCCTTGGGGAGGACATAGGATGGAGTGAAGAAGCAGGAGAATGAATCTTTTCGGCGTGCAGTTGGCACTAAACACACCTTCAAACATAGATGGAGCAATCCTCTTCTAGAGTTGACCAATAGAAGCCTAGCCTAAGGATCTTCTTAGCTAGCATCTGGCTGTTCACATGACCACCACACACTCCTAAATGTGCCTCTTCCACGACCTTCCAGGATTCATCATCGTCGAGGCATCTTAATAAAACACCCGTGAGCCCTCTTCTATAGAGCACACCTCCAACCAAGACATAACGTTGAGCCACTCTTCTAATTGCTTTCTTGTCTTCTGCAGTGGCTTCTTCGGGATAGGACTGATCATTGCAATATCTGGCAATCTCGTAATACCAAGGTTTCTCCTCATCAGCCAATTCTTCTTCCCAATCTAATAACATGACCTCTTTGTTTTTAAGAGCTTCACTCCGCATGACCTTCTCGAGCACCTTATCCCTAATGTCGAGGAACGCGCGATCCTTAATAGCTGGAGTGTCACGCTGATGAATGAGAGGAACATGGAAATCTCGTTCAGGAGGGAAGACTAAAGCGGAGGCCAATGAGGCAAGAGCGTCAGCTAAGATGGTCTGGCTACGAGGGACATGAATGAAGATCAATTTGGTGAAGAGTTTGGCATAAGCTGAAGCGAGTTCTTGGTATGGTTTGAGCTTAGGATTGATAGTGCGGCATTTGACAAGCACCTGGTGTAGAATGAGCTGACTATCACCAACAATTCGTAATTGGGTAACACCATATTTATGAGCAGTTTGAAGGCCGGCCAAGAGAGCTTCATACTCAGCTATATTATTTGTGACAGGGAAAGTAAGCTGAGCGGTGAATGGGATGGTGACCCCTTCTGGTGTTAAAAGGACCATGCCGATCCCTCTTCCTTGGGAATTTAGAGCTCCATCAAAATGTAGTGTCCACATAGAATCGCGGGGTTGATTTATGGACATTAGTTCTTCATCTGGAAACTCCGAATTGACAGGATCAAATCGGGGTAGAGGGTGATGAGCAAGATGTTCGGCAATGGCGTAGCCTTTAATAGCTTTCTGTTGAATGTAAGTGATGTCAAATTGAGAGAGGAAACTTTGCCAGCGTGCTAATCGGTCGGTAAGGACAGATTTTTCAAGAACGAATTTAATTGGATTCATGCGTGCAATGAGGTGAACCTCGTGAGCTAAGAAATAGTGCTTTAACTTCTGAACTACCCAGACTAAGGCGGCGCAAGTCTTTTCCATAGCTGAGTACCTTTGCTCACAAGGGTTGAGAAGTTTAGACAAGTAGTATGCTGCCCTCTCCTTCCCTTCTTCATCCACTTGAGCTAGGACAGCACCCACAGAGTCATCCAGGACAGAAACATAAAGGATGAGCGGTTTGCCTGGAACTAGCAGCCTCAGGACAGGAGGATTGGCCAAATAATCCTTCAATCCGTTAAAAGCTGCCTGACACTTGTCATCCCAATTCAACTTGACCCCCGGCTTAGTAAGCTCGTAAAACGGCCTACATCTTTGTGAATGCTGGGAGACAAAGCGGCGGATAAATTACAACCTCCCGATTAATCCTCGAACTTCCTTCAAATTCTTGGGAGGAGGCATATCTCTGATAGCCTTCGCCTTATTGGGATCAACTTCAATTCCCCTTTTGCTGACAATAAATCCAAGCAATTTCCCTGATGAAACACCAAATACGCACTTCTTGGAGTTCATTTTCAACTAATACTCTCGTGATCTTTGCAAGACTTTAGCTAGAACCCCAGGATGCTCAATCCTTGTTCTTGATTTTATCACTAGATCATCCATGTACACCTCAATATAAATGTGGATCATATCATGAAAAATTACCATCATAGCCCTCTGATAGGTGGCTGCAGCATTCTTGAGTCCAAAAGGCATGACCACATAGCAATATGTACCCCACGGTGTAGTGAACGATGTTTTCTCTTGATCTTCCTCGGCTAGGCGAATCTGATTATAACCCGAAAAACCATCCATGAAGGAGAGAGTCTCAAATCCTGCCGTATTATCAATTAAAACATCAATATGAGGGAGGGGGAAGTCATCCTTAGGACACGCACGGTTGAGATCCCGAAAGTCTATACAAATCCGAACCTTTCCATCTTTCTT